>CAUYLG010070548.1:0-23144 GCA_963573385.1 Cacajao melanocephalus
TATACACATATATCTATATAGATATATACACATATATCTATATAGATATATACACATATATCTATATAGATATATACACATATATCTATATAGATATATACACATATATCTATATAGATATATACACATATATATACACATATATCTATATAGATATATACACATATATCTATATAGATATACACAGATATATCTATATAGATATATACACATATATATCTATATAGAATATAGATATAGATATAGATATATATTATATATACATAGATATATATACACATATATATTAGATTGAGTGTATATATGTATATATACACATATACCTATATAGATATACACAGATATATCTATATAGATATATACACATATATATATAGAATATAGATATATATATTATATATAATATATATTATATTATATAGCTATATATATTATATATAGATATATATACACATATATATCTATATAGAATATAGATATATAAATATATATACACATATATAGATATATATACACATATATAGATATATGTGTGCATATATATCTATATAGAATATAGATATAGATATATCTATATATATGTGTGTGTGTATATATATATACACATGTGGCATATAGGGGACTATTTTATTAAATATTTGAACCAAATTCACTTTTGCAATTGATCATACTATTTAGCTTTACTCTACAGATAGGGACAATCTTAAAACAAAGATTGCCTGGCATTTTTCTTGCTTACCTACTCTGAGCCAGATGTTTTACGTATATTATTGATTTATTCCTCGTGTAGTAAGTACAGCGTTATTATATACATTTATTAAGCTGAGTAAACAGCCTCCAATCTGTAAATTATCTTACTTTAATGTCACTAAAATTGACAAAAGTGGAATTCTATTTCCGCCTGACATTATAGATCATGTTATACACATTTTTCTATTAAATATACATGCTAATACTGTAAAATAGACATGGTGTCTGTGACAATGCACCTCGTATGCCTCCAATTATATAGGAGTGTAATTGATTAAGGACCCCAATTGCTGCACTCTGAAACCCATTTAAACATTGGTACTCTAACTAGGATGGGGCGCAGGAGCTCAGCTCCCTTCCCGTCCATCGCCAAGATTGCCAAGGATGTAGGAGAGGAGCAGAGTGACAGGGGTGTCCCAAAGACTTCCAGGTTCCCAGATCTGATGTGCCCAGGTCCTTGGCCTCTCTTGCCCGAAATAGCAGGGAAGAGGCCCTGGAGGAGCAGTGAGCTTACCGTTGGAGTAAATATCGCGGGCCCAAAGAGTTTAGCAGAGAGCAATTAATTAGGTAGAGAGAGAGAGAGAGAGAGAGAGAGAGAGAGAGAGAGAGAGAGTGAGAGAGAGGAGAGAAAGAGAAAGAGAGAGAGAGCTCCCAAGCTGCCTGCCATGGGAGGGGAATCCAGAGGGGATATCCGTATAGGCAAGAGCAGTGTAACCTTGGAGTTATTCCCACCCCATTCATGATTTAGTCCAAAGAGAGGAGTTCCTTCAAACTTCCTCTGGAGTGATTGATCTTAGACAATAGGCTAGAGGTGTTCTAGACTGCTGTGCAGTCTAAGAAAGACACAGCAATGGTACTTGGGAGTGTTCCAGTAAAGGTAATCCATGAAAGAGATCCCGCGTTTCCTATGCGTGGGTTTGCTTTGGTATTCCTGCTATATTTATTCTTAAGCTGGAAAGCTTGAACTTGGTACTGAGGGACCTTGTTAAGGAAAACCGAGCCCACAAGGGGCGTGGTTTCAAAGGCAGGAATTTCCCAGCATCATGCCTCCATCCATGTCCCCGTCTGGGAACTTGAAGTTCTTTGTCTGACTTTCCCGGGATGGGCTAGGTAGAAATTCCAGATGTGCTTCTTTGTTCAAAAGCCCACGAAAAGCTCTGGGAGGAAGGGCCTCTGTTGTCAATGTAGCAGAGGCCCTTCAACATACGACTTTTAAGAGGAAAACAATTCAGTCCATAACAGCCTCCAACTTCTATTTTGTGAAATTCCATATATATTTAAAGCTATTAATTCTTTGCTTGTCAGCATCAAATCTATGTGAAATTGGACTTCTTAAAGGGTTTCATCTAAATTTTCTTTTATACTTAGTATTCAAAATATATAAAAATATTTTATCCATCCATAGTTTCAAACTTGAACTTTTAGTTTTTTATATGTGACTCATTCTGCTTTCTCAGCAATAACTTAATATTGTACATCATTTTCGGAGGCTCTGAAAGTTAATTTGGCCTTTAAATGGTAGTTTTGCACAATATATCATTTAATACTTAAAGTCTAAGAGTAAGACAAAATATAATATCAATTGTTTGTTAGTATTGTCTTCCCCAGTATAACAACTTATATCCAGATATCTGATTCAATTTACCTCCTCGTTTAACTCTTTCTTGAAACATTGGTGCTTTGTGGATACATTCACTATATAGGGGAAAAATAAATATCTACAATATTTGAGTAGACAATAGGAAAAAAAGTGTTATTTTGTGACTTCATTTATTATTATATGCAGAATAAAAGGATTCCAGCCTAATGAACACAGAATATCATGCTGTTATGCTCTTGATTTCTTTGTCTCTTTAGAGCAACTGCCTAAATCAATAATAAAAACCCTTATTAGATAGACAGATAGATGGTAGATAAGGAGTGAGACTAGGGGTGAACTTTTTTTTAAGCAGTATTTTTGAATAGGTGAGAACTCCTAAAAGTCAGAGGTTACCACTAAACTGCAGAAAACTGTCAAGGGACAGCATATTTCCTGAGAAATTCTGAGAGAGTAGCATAGTAATTTTAATGTGCAAAGCTGCATTTTAATAGCCAATTGCAATAGTTATTAAGATATCACACTTCATGTTATCATTACAGCTGTAATGAAGACTGCTGATGACAGCTTCTCCAATGAAGGCTGTCGCTATTCAGTTAGCAATACTATTTTTTCCTCAGTGTCCCTTTGATAACCTGTAAGAGTAACTGAAAGAACCATTAAATTCATCTCTCAAAAAAAGTATATGCTCTTCCTTCTAGTCTATCCTATGTCGTGCCTCTACCCAATATATTAATGAAAACCAAAGCCCTTAGAAAGCCGCAAAATACGGGCCAGGCGCGGTGGCTCACACCAATAATCCCAGCACTTTGGGAGGCCGAGTCGGGTGGATCACTATGACATGGTGAATCCCTGTCTCTACTAAAAATATAAAAATTAGCTGGGCATGATGGTGCACGCCTGTAGTCCCAGCTACTCGGGACACTGAGGCAGGAGAATTGCTTGAATCCAGGAGGCGGAGGTTGCGCTGAGCCGAGATCGTGCCATTGAACTCCAGCCTGGGTAACAAGAGCGAAACTCCGTCTCAAAAGAAAATGCAAATGCACAAAATAATTTCTTCTGTTTATGATGTGATAACTATTATATGGATGTTGAAAATAAACTATAAATCTTAAGTAAGAAATTTATAGAAATGTCAGTGAAGCAGTGTTTTGTTTTGTTTTGTTTTCCTTTTTAGACAGGAGGGACCAGAGACCACAGGATGAGAGCATTTAAAGCCACAGTGGAAACAAATGTGAGCCTTTGAAATTCCACGAAAGTAGGCTAGCTCCTATTCAGGAGCAAGACATTCTGGTAGGGGTGGCTAGAAAAAAATGAACCAAAAATGAAAAAAAAAGGGGGGGTGGCAAAATGGAGAAGAATGTTTTTCAATGGAGAATCTGAAAGTCACGAATGAATCAGATTTGACATATAATGTTAAAATACTTATTATGTGACCAGGTAGGTATTTAATTCTACAGAAATAAATAATTCTGTTCACATAATACAGGCCTAAATGATTCTTCATGATCACAGCAAACAGAATATGACACAAAAGTCTTTTATCAGCTGAATGGATAAACAAACTCTAGTGCACCACTACACTGTAATAATGCCCAGCAACCAAAAGAAACAAACTATATATTGATAAACTCAGTATAACAGATGAATTTCAAAAGCCTTTTGCTGAATGAAATATATGTGTCAAAGTATTGCATTGTTTGTGATCTCCTTTATGTGGTACATAGGGAAAGGAAAAGCCACAGGAACGGAGATCAGTGTGTGTCAGGGGTTAGGTATGAAGGAAAAACAGCACAAATTTTTTAGGTGATGAAACAGTTCCACATTGTGATTGTAATAGTCATTAAACAAACTTGTACATGTATTAAAACTCACGGATACACCAAAATCAGTCTTCTTTAATGCAAGTAATTTAAAAAATCAGAGACAAAAATGCACTGAAATAAGGAAAATAGAAGGGAGGAATACAGAGAAGGAGAGAAGAAAAGGAAGAAAGAAGAAAGAATTATTGCTACATTCTAACTTGGAAACATTGTGGAAATTCTTTTTTGATTATTACTGGAAAAAACTTCTAAGAAACTAGACATCAATTTGTTTTGCTTATAATATTTTGTTGTTAAAATAATTCAGTTCCCTAGATAAGGTTACAACAAAATCTGTTGTTACTGTTAGTATCTGATTTGTTCTAATAAAGTATCAGCTATTAGTTCTAACTAGAGTCTTTCATTTTATAAATGTAGTTTAAAATAGGGACTCTAACATATATTGTAAACATTATAAGAAATATAGTTTAAGAATTATATTGGCTAAAAATTGCATGAGCTTTTTGTATTATTAAAATTAATTTTATTACATTATTTTATCAATTCTCATAAAATCAAAATTTTGACAGATAAATCAATTATTCATATTTAACATTTAAGAATCACGACATTATAGTCAGATTTGATATAAAATAGCAATTGAGTACTTAAGAGACAGTAAACCTCAGTGGGAAAGCCCCCTCTCCCTTACACTATGGGATATTGATCAAAACATGTAGCTTCCTAAAGATTTAGCTGCTTTATTATAAAATGTCAGTTATAATAATACGAGTGAAATTGTTATAAGGTTAAAATTAGTACTATATGTAAACTAGCACGGTACTTGGCACACATAAATTCAGAATTAATATTAAATATTATTGTTATTGTGATTACTATTATGATTATTTGCAAATATAGCTTTCAGTTAACTGTAAAATGCGAACAAATATTGTAACATTTTAAAATTGGCAATTGCTCATACTGCCAACAATGGAATACATTCAGTATTCCTCTATACTTAAGTATTTAATTTATGTGTTTGAAAATTATGTGTATTTTACTATTTTTATGTGCATAAATGCTTGAAGAGTAATTACTCTAAAAACTACAGTGTGTTATAGACAACATGTGCTTCAGTATCATATATTTTATTTTTATTAAAAAATATTTTTTATTGTTATTGATTTGGAAATGTAAGCATTGATGTTTCTTTCTGTACCACTAGAGGCCATCATATGCTTTCTTAAACAAATAAGTGCATATGCAAATAAAATCTTAATTTGAAAGGCACTTATAAATAGTCTAGAAAAATTCATATGTTATATAACGGAGTAGACACCATATGGAGTCTGGGTGGTTTGTTCTCCTTTACTGGATTATTCTACATACTAGGATAGATTGGTAGCTATAACTGAAGGCAACTCAATTTTCTAGTAGATACATTTGTTATGGCAAATACAAATAAATAAATAAAAGTAAAAATAAGATGTATTTTCAAGTTCACCACAGATTTTGCCATGTAAATTTTTTTTGGTGATTTCTTTGTAATATATTTAAAGGTATGATGCCAATTAAGTAAATGAAATACGTTACAATTTCTGAAGTATATTAGAGATTTGTAACACGAAGTAATGATAACCACAAACTGATGGCATTTATTTTTCTTAGGAACAACTGTGTGAGCTATATTTAAAGAAATACATAATAATTTCATGCATATGCAAAAAAAATAGAAGGAAAAAACCACTGAAATAATTCCAAAAGTTAGCATGTGGCTTTATCATAAAACTTCCTTCTTATTTTTAATTTTAGTGATCTTAGCTTTTTATGGTTTGCGTAGTAGTCCCCCAAGCTGTTCTTCTGCAGTGGGAGCACAAAATCAAAGAGTTTTTGCCATTGTATCTTTGTCATTTGGTGGCCTAAATATGCCAATCTAAGAGGTATTTACATAAATATATTATCATTATGATTTACATTATTGATTTATATTATGATGTTACATATTTTTATACATAGTAATTGAAAAATAACTTCATTAAAAGCAATACCCATTATATCAAAATACATATAGAGCATATTTGAAAATTAGGTATGAGAAACTGTAAAATAACCCTTGTAATAATTAAGACTATACTTCAAAAATGATTTAAAATATTGTTTGCCAAAGCCTGAAATATTATTTGAAATCATTCTATTATTTTTTAGAAATTAATGAGCAGTGGTATATCACAATGGCCCTGATTAAATGATACAGAAAAATTAATCTCCACCATAATAATTTTACATATCATTGTATGTAGAACCACTGATGTGAAATATCATTACAGTCCTCTTAGATAATTATAGCAGGAGTAGGAGATTTTTAGAGCCCTAAAGATTTGCTCTTTAGTTCAGGAAATAGAAACAAACCTTTTAGTAGCAAAAGCTGAATCACATGTTCTTGGGGCACATCACTTATTCAAAAAGCCATATCTGTGCTAATAGGGAAAGGTTTCATAGGTTATTTTACAATCCAATGTAATGACAGTAATGTATGTTATTTTATTAGCTGGTAGATAAATCTTCTAAATGCAATCATGCATGTTTATAATTGCAGTAAGAATTGTTCATTAAAATTTAACAAATATAATATCTTTTGAGTTTATCAAATTTGATAATAGATCTAAATCCTATAAATTATTTCAGATAACTTTTGTTTCAATTTTTTTAATCCAATATAAAAATAAGCCAAATTAGGCCTAAATTGTTTTACAATCAATCAAGAAAACAGAAGTTATCATTTTATTTCTTCTTTATGGATTAACCTCTTATATCTATAGTAACACTAAATAATAAAATAAAATCCATGATAGCGCTGAATAATAAAGTAAAATCTGTGGCAGATGTAAGATAGCTTAAATAACTATCAGCTTTTTTATACTGTTATGCAATACTCTTTCTTATACAAACCTATATTTTATCTAAGTATAATATATGTAGATCAATATATGTGAAATATTGCAGTTAAGACTTAATTTTAAAACATAACTTAAATACAGTATAATACATTTAGTACTAGGCATACTAATTATGAAGGCATATTGACAGAAAATAGCTTTTAACAAAAGATTTGGAAAAAGTGTTTAAAATTTATATAAAAATTATATAAATAAAGCTATAGTTTCAGCACAAAAAAGACAGTCATGTATATACTTAGAAGGACACTTCACAGCACTAAGAACTAGCCCTTGACACAAAATAAAAGCAGGAGAACCATATTCTAAACCATTAAAAACACAATCTTTGCATTTAGCTCATTTCTTTCTGATTTTTTGTCCTGCTGAAATTCATCTAAAAGAACAGATAGTGCTTTAAAATTGTCTGATATATTTAATCTAATTAAATCTCTAGAATATGAAGAATTTAATGTTAACTCACCTCTTTTTTTTAGTGTTAACATATATAATTATCTCTGTCATCATTTAATAAATATTTGTAACTGAAGATACAACCTATGTCCATACGTTTATAACCTAGTAACAAAGGTATATATCTGA
The DNA here is from genome assembly GCA_963573385.1 of Cacajao melanocephalus. Taxonomy (NCBI): domain Eukaryota; kingdom Metazoa; phylum Chordata; class Mammalia; order Primates; family Pitheciidae; genus Cacajao; species Cacajao melanocephalus. Next base: position 7,689 of record CAUYLG010070548.1, read on the forward strand.
GCAAGATTTCTTTACAGTTCTTTCACATGATGAATACATTTCAGAAATATGAACATTTGTTTAGGTATATTCGTGCTGGCATAGCTTTTAAAATTTTAATAACTAGAATTGCTCTATTTTTTAAATTTAGAAATGAATTTGAGATAACCAAATTGAGAAAAAAAGGGAAGAAAGAAGAAGGAAAGTTAGCCTGGACACAGTGGCTCACACCTGTAATTCCAGCAATTTTGGAGGCCAAGGTGGGTAGATCACTTGAGGCCAGAAGTTCAATAGCAGCCAGGCCAACATGGCAAAACCTCATCTCTAGTAAAAATACAATAATTAGCATGGCATGGTGGCACATGCCTGTAATCCCAACTACTTGGGAGGCTGAGGCATGAGAATCTTTTGAACCTGGAAAGCATAGATTGCAGTAAGCCCAGATCATGCCACTGCACTCCAACCTAGGCAAAAGAGCTAGACTCTGTCAAGAAAGGAAGGAAGGAAGGAAGGAAGGAAGGAAGGAAGGAAGGAAGGAAGGAAGGAGGGAGGGAGGGAGGGAGGGAGGGAGGGAGGGAGGGAGGGAGGGAAGGAAGGAAGGAAGGAAGGAAGGAAAAAAGACAAGAATGAAGGAAGGAAGGAAGGAAAGAAAGAAAAAGAAAGAAAGGAAGAAGTCAGATATAAATTAGTTTATCTGCATTCTCTATTTAGGTATTTTTTTTTTCATTTTGCTGTATTTTTCAACACTTTAATTATTGGATGATTACCAAACAGAGTAAAACATAATTCAAGGAAGTTGCATGTAATAATATGATTTATTTATGTTTATGTAATTTTGCAATGAATTTTAATTTGAGTTGCAAAAATATTTCTTCTATTGTCACATTGCTAAATACTATAAAACAATCTGATCCTGGTTAATAAAATCTAAACTTTATTCTTTACTTTCATTAAAATATTCACCAATTATTATGTAGTGTGGTGTAAAATAAGTGCTATCTCTCTTATATAAGATATTTGATTCAGAATTGACATTTCCTAAATTAGTTTCTTTATAAATCTATATATGCAGATTTAAAAAATACCGTCTATAAGGGCACAGTCCTAACTTTATATTTTACTTATGAAGACTCTGTGAATACATATAATCTTTGAGGATTTAAAAATAGTAAACACTGTGAATGTTGTAATATTAAGGGAAATTTTAATCTCGGAAAATGAGATATCTCATTTTACATACCAGCATTATCTCCTCCTTATACTGTGGGCTTTAGGTTTCCTGCTAAAAAACCTAAATCATCTTAATGGGCATTGTCCTTGGGAAACTAATAGCTAAGACTTTCAACAACCTAATCAAACTAGACCAAACAAAATAATGACAAACAATACAGCTGGGATTAAAGAACCAAGAGAAAAGAAATATATCTATATTTAATTAAATATTTAAATGAAATATATATATATATCAAAATAAAATACCTACATTTTTATTTTTATTGATTGATTGATTGATTTTTTGAGACAGAGTTTCATGCTTGTTGCCCAGGCTGGAGTGCAATGGTGCAATCATGGCTCACCACCACCTCCGCCTCCTGGGCTCAAGTGATTCTCCTGCCTCAGCCTCCTGAGTAGCTGGGATTACAGGTATATGCCACCATGCCCAGCTAGTTTTTGTGTTTTTAGTATAGACTGAGTTTCTCCATGTTGGTCAGGCTGGTCTTGACTTCCTGACTTCAGGTGATCCGCCCGCCTCGGCCTCCCAAAATGCTGGGATTACAGGTGTGAGCCTTGGAGCCCACCTTAAATTTTTAAAAATCAGAAAAGAGAGTATATATAAATTACCAAATTGCTAAATATAGAAGCTAACTCAGTCAAGTCAGCAAATAAGTATTCATTGCACCCAACATTTGAGTCACTGATACTTTCATTGAGATTGGTTCATAAAATCATTTTCTCTTTTGTTATTATATGCAATATGAATAGTGTCCCTTCACATGTCCCTTTATTATCGAGTAATCAGGTTTAGATATTTTGCTCTGCCAACTTTGTGTGTTCAGAGAAGTATTTTAACTACTGACCTATGTGATCAAGGTATCTATGGAACTCTCATGTTTTATTCTGTTCTCTCTTTGCTACGAATAATTACCACAGACTCGGTAGTTTATAAAGAAAAAAGTCCTTCGGAAACTTAAAATTATAGCTGAAGGTACCTCTTCACAGGGAGCCATGAGAAAGAATGAGTACAAGCAGGGAAATGCCAGATGCTTATAAAACCATCAGACTTCATGAGACTCATTCATTATCATGAGAACAGCATGGGGCAACCACCCCATGATCTAATCATCTCACTCAAGGTCGATTTACAATCGGATTACAATTCAAGAAGAGATTTGGGTGGGAACGCACAGCCAGACTTTCAGCCCCTGACTTCTCCCAAATCTTGTCTTCCTCATATTTTAAAGCACAATTATGCTTAGGTGTTTCTGTACACCCTCTGAAATCTAGGTGGAGGTTCCCTAACCTCAGTTGTTGAATTTTGTGCACTTGAAGACCAAACACCATGTGGAAGCTGCCAAAGGCTTGGGACTTGGATCCTCCGAAGCAACTGCTTGAGATGTACCTTGGCCCCTTTTAGACACAGGTGGAGCTGAAGCAGCTGGGGTGTAGGGCACCATGTCCCAAAACCACAAAGAGCGGGAGGGACCCTGGGCTCAGCCCATGAAACTATTTTTCCCTCCTAGGCATCTTGGCCTGTGTTTGGAAGGGTTGACATGAATGTCTCTGACATGCCCAGAAGACATTTTCCCATTATCTTGGTGAATAGCATTCAGCTCCTCATTACTTATGCAAATTTCTGTAGCCATCTTGAATTTCTCCTGAGAAAATAGGTATTTTTTTCTTACCTCCTGACCTCATGATTAGACTACAAATTTTTCAAACTCTTATTCGCTGCTTCCTCTTGACTGCTTTGCCACTCAGAAATTTCTTCCACCAGATATCTTAAATCATCTCCCTCAAGTTCAAAGTTCCACAGATCTCTAGGGCAGGGGCAAAATGCTGCCAGTCTCTTTGCTGAAATATAACAAGAGTCACGTTTATTCCAGTTTCCAACAAGTTCCTTATCTCCATCTCAGACTACCTCAGGCTGAATTTCTTTGTCCATATCACTTTCAGCATTTTGGTCAAAACCATTTAACAAGTCTCTAGGAAGTTCTGAACTTTCCCACACTTTTCTGTCTTCTTCTAAACCCTCCAAATTCTTTCTGTTACCTAGTTCCAAAATTGCTTCTAAATTTTTGGGTATCTTTACAGTAGCACCCCATTCCTGGTACAAATTTACTGTATTAGTCCATTCTCACACTGCTATACAAATTATCCAATACTGGGTAATTTATTAAAAAAAGAAAAAAAGAGCTTTAATTGACTCACAGTTCAGCATGGCTGGGGAGGCCTCAGGAAACATACAATCAGGGTAGAAGGCATCTCTTCAGAGGGAGAGAGAATTAGTGCAAGCATGAGAAATGCCAGACACTTATAAAACCATCAGATTTCATGAGAGTCACTCATTGTCACTAGAACAGCATGGGGGAACCACCCCGATAATCTAATTACCTAACACAAAGTTTCTTTCCCATTATATGGTGATTACAATTCAGATTTCAATTCAAAAACAAATTTGGAGCAAGTATTTTGGCTCTGCAAGCTTGTGTGTTTAGAGAAATAGTATAACTACTGACCTATGTAATCAAGGTACCTATGGAACTCTCATACTTAATCCATGAGTTAGGTTGAAAATTAACTGTTAATTTCTGGAGCTCTCTGCCCTCTCCAGGACAATCTCATTAGCTCTCTGCAAAAAATATGATAAATTGTTAATTTGGACCTCAGCTTTTGATAAAATCTCAGACAATTTTTCTTAATATTATATGTCTGATTTTTATCAGGTGGCTTGTCTAAAATATGATACAAAGGTCTAAAGTAGCATTAGTTAATTAAAAATATCTGATAGCAATTCACTGATTTTTCTGTCTTCAGCCATTTCCTTAACTTTGTGGAGGCAATTTTAAATATTGCTCTGAGTTGGGCAGTCAAATCAGAGCTTAGGATAGATGACACTTTTCATGATACTTCTGTGTTTTCTAACCTAGTCAGGTATAACTCCAGATGGAAAAAGAATGACCTAGTCACCATCTGCTGCCAGAGCCTTGTCATTCATTTTCTCTGTGGTACAGTGGTCTATGCTCTTTTATGGATTTGTCTACATGACAGCAAACTAACACTTTGAAAATTAATTAACAAGAACATATGGAAGTGGGTGTCAGTTTCATAACATACAAAATGGTTCAATTTTATAAAATCCTTCATCCAAGTATTTCTTTTCAAGCAGACAGTCTTCTAAAATCATTTGGAAACTTTAAGGAGGGTATATACCTTAGTTATTCTGAGTTACTAATTATGATAGAGGATAATAAATCTACATGAATTTATTCTCTATCTTAAAAATTATATAGGAAATCATAAGACAAAAGATTTCACCTTGAATTACTCAGATTTACTTTAATACATCAACTTCCAATTTTTACACTAATTTTATTTCATGGCACACAGTATCGATTAAACATTGGTTTTGTTTCTTTTCAATTAAGCAAAACTGTTAGACTTAATAAAGTGAAATAATTTATATTAGTGAAATAATCGAGATATTTTTACAGTTATATGATTCTAAATACATTCACGCATTGCTTAACAATGGGGATACATACTGAGAAATGTGTGGTGATATGATTTTGTCATATGTGAGCATTACTTAGTATATGTACACAAATCTAAATAGTATAGCTTACCATACATGAAGGCTATATGGTATAGCCTATGCTCTTAGGCTACATACCTGTACAGGATGTTACTGTATAGCCTATGCTATTAGGCTACAAACCTGTACAGCATGCTACTGTATCAACTGTGTAGGCAATTGTAACACAATGGCAATTGTGTATCTAAGCATACCTAAACCACAACAATGTCACTAGGCAATAGGAATATTTCAGCTCCATTACAATCTTATGGGACCCTGTGTTTCTGTGGTGTGGCCCATCAACCAAAATGTAATTATGAGGCACAATATGTAACATATTTGATAATATTTTTATTTTGGCTGGATATTTATTACCAAAATTGGTAAATTCACAAAATAAAGTATTGATTAAAGTTATGAAATTATTCTACCTATATTACAATTTGATCCAAAGTCACACATCAACATTCCTTTGAGCACATTCGTGGGAACTTTAACATTCTACCTTTGCATGAGTCTAAGCTGTCCCTAAGATGATCTATTACAAGTTTTATGGCAAGAATTGCATTAACACAAAATCATTTTCAAAGAGATTTTAATGTATTTGCAGCTCAAATATTATGTTTTAAATGAGGGATTCATAGAATACTTATTTTAAAAATATATTAACTATCTTCCTTTCAAATATTTTTGTGTAGTAATGCAAATATATTCTTTTAATGTGTTTTTATTTGAAGAAAATAGATTTGTAAGTGACTGTTTTATAATAGAAATAACATATTTTAACAGTGACATCAGAAAATGTTTTGTTCTCTTCACCAAACTGTAAAATCATTATTTTATTTATTTATTTATTTATTTATTTATTTATTTATTGCATTTTAGGTTTTGGGGTACATGTGAAGAACGTGCAAGATTGTTGCATATGTACACACATGGCAGTATGATTTGCTGCCTTCCTGTCCATCACCTATATCTGTCATTTCTCCCCATGCTATCTCTCCCCAACTCCCTACCCTGCCCCCACTGTCTCTTCCCTAGTCCCCCCACCGACAGACCCAGTGTGTGATGCTCCCCTCCCTGTGTCCATGTGTTCTCATTGTTCAACACCTGCCTATGAGTGAGAGCATGCAGTGTTTGATTTTCTGTTCTTGTGTTTGCCGAGAATGGTAGTTTCCAGGTTCATCCATGTCCCTACAAAGGACACAAACTCATCATTTTTTATGGCTGCACAGTATTCCATGTGTATATGTGCCACATTTTCCCTGTTCAGTCTATCATCAATGGGCATTTGTATTTTCTCACAAATAAATATAAAACATAAATAGAAACATTTAAAAAATACTGTTTTATGGAGCCTCATTATTTTATAGCTATAAGAATCTACGTAAAGGATATGCATACAAACAAATCTGTGACTTGTGCAACATGTGCAAAAAACCAATTTTTGACGGATGCTGTTCACATATTCCTTTTAGTCAACAGTGTATTGTCCCAACCCTAGCTGATATTATCATATATATATTTTGCTTTCATCTTTCTTGAAATAGTCAATGCTTCAAAGTAAAACTGTGTTTTAGAGTCCTTTCATGTCTTTATATAGTTTATGCATCTCATAACATTAACTGCAGTTTTCTTAGAGTAATAGCATTCACAGTGTTTATAAATACTGTTTCAAATTTTCTTCTTTTTATGACTGTTAGTCAGCTTGTGATACTGTAACAAAATACAATAGACAAGGTGGCTTAAAAAACAGAAATTTATTTTCTCACAGTTCTGGAAGCTCAAGATGCCAGCACAGTATGTTTCTAATGAGGGCTCTTTGCCTGTCTTGCAGAGGGCCATCTTCTCACTGGGTTTTCACATGGCCTGTCTTCAGTGTGTGTGTGTTCTTGAGAGAAAGAAAAACAGAGAGAGTGCTTTCTGGTGTTCTTCTTAGAAAGACACTAATTCTGTAGCATCAGAGTCCTGTCCTTATTTAACTTTAGTTGATTCTTATTCCAAATAGAGCTACACTGAGAGTTAGAGCTCCAACATTTGAATTTTGAGGGAACACATACATTCAGTCCATACTATTGTGGAAAATTTTCAGTTATAACATTTTTTCTCATCTTTTTTTTAACTCTAGTCACTAGAGCTATTGTTGTGTAAAAGTTGTGTCTCTTGTGAAAGAAGAAATATTTCCACTGTCGGTGAATTTAAATATCATGTTTGAAGAGAATCCCAGACATGTAGACTATGTTTTATGTATTAGAATTGGTTTTGTGATTTCTTCAGTTCCACCTGAAATTTGATAACTATAAAAGCAAATACAAAATATCAGGAAAGACCTTCTGTGTAGGAAATAGCTACTACCTCATTGCCGGAAGTTACCAAGACTGTGACTAATTTCAAATTATTTAAACTGAGCATTTTTGTTGAGTATATTATGTTGTATGTATAACAATACTATTATTTCACATACGTTATACGCTTATCTTTCATTTTACAAAAAAGGAATATAACTATTACTAACTTATTGGCCGAAATATAGCAAATTGGAACTCATTTCACATATCCCAAAGAAAATTTCCAAAAACGGTTTCATTCTTGGCTAAGTCACACAGGGAGCCTTTGCCATAAGGCCAGTACCATAAACATTTCCTGTGAGAAAGAAGATATATATATGTAACAGTATGCAGTATGGAACTACAGGTTTTAATGTTAAGAGCATATATTATTGAAAACATTTTCCAAGAAGAGAATTTTAAAAAGATGATGGGACAATGCTATTGCAGGGGAAAGCCACTTGAAATTCTAAAGCTGTGGTAACAAACCCTGGAGGAATCCTTTTGTCCTAGAGCCAGCATATTCTCAAGGAGTTAGAGGGGTTATAATTTAAGTAGGCAGTCAGATAATACATATGTCACTCTACGTTTGAGATAAATGCAGCTACTTCCTTCCCAGTCTCTTGTCTCAAACCTAAAACCTTCCTATTTATGCCTGAAGCTTACGGCACCCCATCTGAAATTTCATAAAACCAGCCTAGTGAAGGACCAAAACACCCAAAAGAATATACACACCATCAGAGTAGAGATAGTTATAAAATCATTGTATTTTTGTTGCTGTTACCTGATTTATTTCAAGTTTTTTTCTGATAGCAGGTATTTTAGAAGGGAAATTACAAGAAAATATACCAGTTTTTACCATATAGAACTTGGGAAATTTAATTGTCTGTTTCACTCTCTCCACTCATATCTCCTCCAAAAGTTTTGGTTAAGCAAGTATTTCTGCTGTATACTTTAAACTCCTTTTTAAAAAAATTAACTATTGTTTAATATAATCTAAATTAACAGACAATTGAACATACAGTACAGAGTGTTTCAATCTATCTCACACTCAGTTTCTCCTATTATTAACATCTTATATTAGTATGGTATACTTGTTTCAATTATTGAAACGATACTGATGTATTATTATTAACTAAAGTCTACTCTTTATTCAGACTTTCTGAGGTTTTAACTTAATACCTTTATTCTGTTCCAGGACCTCATCCAGAATACACCTTATATTTATTAATCATATCTCAGGTTAACAACTGTTGGCCGTGACAATTCCTTAGACTTACCCTGTTTTTGGTAATATTGACAGTATTTAAGAGTACTGGCCAGATATTTTGGAGGATGATGGCATATTAGAATTTGTCTGATTTTCCTTTTAATTTTAGACTGGAGTTATGTGTCTTAGGAGAAGAAATAAACAGATAACATCACATTTTCACCCTATCATGTCCAAGGTTAATACTAACAGCATAATTTTTACTATTGATGTTGACTTGGACCACCAGGCTGAGGTGGCATTTAACACATTTCTCCACTATGAAATTACCCTGGAGTACAGTTGTTCCACATTTGCCACCGAAAAGTTAATTTTCCCCTTTGTGTGCTCTACACATTGGGAGGCAGTCATTATGTGCAGCCCATATGTAAGAAATGGAAATTTATGCTCTATCTCCTTAAAGGTGGGATATCTGCATAAATTATTCATAACCCTTCTTCATGGGAGATTTGCCTCTTCTCCTTGATGTACTTATTTATTCAATCATTTATTTATATCAGTATAGACTCACGGATATTCATTGTATGATTTGGAGTATAAACCAATACTAATTTATTTATTTAGTTGCTCAAACTGTTTCAGCCTCAGCCATTTAGAAATCTTCCAGTTGTGTGTTTTATGACTCTCTGACATAACCCCATCAATGTAGAATAATTATCAGTCAGTGACATAAATAAATTATTAAATAAAAAATAAGTAGGTGATAAGAGACAAAAGAAGAATCTCCAAAAGAGATTAGAAGAATTCAAAATAATGGTTAGAAGAATTCCAAATAATTTATGTAGAATCTCTACTCTCAAGGAGATGGAGCCAAAATTTCCAATTCTTGAATATAAACTGTGTGTAATAACTACCTTCCAAAGAGGACACTTCAGAAATGTTCTGGGTAGGGGGAGAATAAGCATACATGAGAAAACCTGAAAAACACTACATATCCAGGTGATTTAGGCCAACATCAATAGTAATTAGGCATGTTGATAGTATGTAACCTTGATATTATTTGTCGATAACTGCACTTTATCTCTGAAATCATCCTCTCCCAAAAATCTATAACCCTCATGTAGAAACATGAGAAAAACCTCAGACAAATTTTCGTAGAGGGATATTCTACAAAATAATACTTAATCAGTGGTCCTCAAACTGTCAAGATCATCAAAACAAGGGAAGGTTGGGAAACTATCACAGCCCAGAGTTGATAGATCAAGCAGATATGATGACTACATGTAATATAGTATGGTATGCTGCATGAGGTCTTGGAATATAAAAAGTACAATAAGTAAAAACTAAGTATGATTTTAACTAATAATAATATAGCAATATTATTTCATTAATTGTAACAAAGACCTTTCTTATTGTAAGATGTTAATAATAGAGAAAAATCAGGCAGGATATATGGGAACTTCATTCATCACATTTTTCTTTTCTATAAATCTAAACTGTTCTAAAAATAAAGCTGTTGGAAAAATAATAAAATGTTATCTGATCATAGTAGAATATAGAAACAAGCAACAAAAAGATATCTGAAAATTTCCCAAATATTTAAATATTAAACAGCAAATTGCTTAAATATCCTATGAATAAAAGAGAAAAATCATAAGGAACATTAAAATATATAATAAATTTCAAAAAATTAAAACTCAGTATATAAAAAATTGTAGAAAACAGCAAAAGCCTTCCACAGAGGAGAATTTATAGCATCCAATGTTTATATTACAGAGAAAAATTTTGTCATATCAATGATCTAATCTTTCAATGAAACATTTTTAAAGAGCAAATTAAATGCCAAAGAAGCAGAATGAAAGAACTATTAAGCACTATAGTAAGAATCCATAAAATTCAAGACAGAAAAATAATAGAGTAAAACAATAAAACTGAAAGCTAGGTTTCTGAAAGGATCAATAGTGTTCATAAACATACCGAAGCTGAACAAGAAAAAACAGAAGATACAAATTATCAAAGTCAACAATCAAAAAGCGAGGTGACTATGTTTTTTCTTTTGTTTTGTTTTTAAAGTCTATTTTGAACAGCTAATTAAGTGAATGTACCAACCACTTTCTTTTGGGCTCCCATACTCTGAGGCCACTGTCTACCAACTGTAATCACCCTGGAGCTGGGTGACTAGCCATGTTAATTCCCATGTATTTGTATAGTATTGTTACTCTTTTCTAGCTTTATTCTACTGTAGCCTGAGAAGAGCCTTGATATAATTTTAATTTTTAAAAATTTGTAAGACTTTTGTGTGTCCTAACACGTGGTCTATATTGGAGAAGGTTTCATGTGCTGATGAAAAGAATGTATATTTTGTAGTTGTTGCGTAAGTGTTCTCTTAAATGCCTGTTAAGTCCATTTGGTCTAAAGTCCAATTTAAATCCAATGATTCTTTGTTAATTTTCTGTGTCGGTGATCTATTTAGCGCTTTGAATGGGGGCTTCCTCCACTATTATAATATTGCTGTCAATCTTTTCATTTAGGTCCAATAATATTTGTTTTGTAAATGTAGGTGCTCTGCTGTTGGCTGCATATATACTTACAATTGTTAATCTCCTGCTGAGTTGATATTTTTAACATTATATATGACCACCTTTTTTGACTGTTTTTTGTTTAAAATGAGTTTTATGTAAGTATAGCTACTCCTGCTCACTTATGTTCCCATTTACATGGAATATCTTTTTCCACTATGTTACTTTCACTCTATATGTGTCTTTACAGCTAAGGTGAGATTTTTTTTGTACACAACATAGAGTTGAATCATGTTTCAGAATCCATTATGCCAATCTGTATTTTTTAAGTGGAGCATTTAATTCATTCACATTCAAGGTTAATATTGATATACGAGGTTTTGTTTCTGTCATTTTCTTGTTTTCAAGTTGTTCTATAAATTATTCATTTTTTTCCTTTTCTGTGTCTGTCTTTGTAATTCAATGAAATTTTGTGTTGGCATTTGATTTCTTATTCTTACTCCTTTGTGTGATTATTTGATACAAACTGTGTGTTTATATATACCCATGTGTTTACATTATGGTGATTATCAACGTTTCATTTTCACGTTTCCATGTTTAGTACCCCATGAGCATTTCCTGTAGGACCAAGCCAGTAGTAACAAATTTCCTCAGTGTTTGCTAGTCTAGGAAGGATTTTATTTATATTTCATTTATAAAGTTTATACAAAATTTTTGACCAACAGTTATTTTTGTTCAGCACTTTGAAAATTTCATCTAATTTTCTTTTGTCTTGTGAGGTTTCTGCTGAGAAGTCTGCAATTAATTTGATGGGGTTTCCTTCACAGGTGACTAGGTATTTTTCTTTTGTTACTTTTAAAACTTATTCCTGCAGTTTGACATTAGGCATCCTGAATATAAGACATTTCTGTAAGAGAATGTTTGCAATGTTTTTACCTAGGGATCACTGGGACTTATATGTCTGGATGTCTCATCCTCTTGATAAACTCATGAAATTTTCCTAAATTATTTTTTAAAGTCTGTATTCTAAACTTACTAATTTATTTTCCCCTCAAGATTAGCAACAATTCATGTTTGGTCACTTTATGTAGTCCCAGATATCTTTAAACATTTGCTCACTCTTTCTTATTTTGTTTTCCTTATTTTTGTCTGACTGAGTTATTTCAAAAGACCTGCCTTCAATCTCTGAGATTATTTTTTCTGTCTTGTCTACTTGGTCTAGTCTATTCTTGAAGCTTTAAAATTTATTTTGTATTTCCTTCAATAATTTTTTTTATTGCCAGGATTTCTACTTCTTTTTCTTTTTAAGATGTCTATTTTCTTGGTAAATTTCTCATTTGTAGGCTTAGGTTAATTTTCTGATTTCTTTGTATTGGTTTTGAGATTTTTACTTGCGGCTTCTTCTTCTTCTTTTTTTTACTTATACAGAGTTTTGCTCTGTCACCCAGGCTGAAGTGCAGTGCCATGACCTCGGCTCACTGCAACCTCTGCCTCAGGTTCAAGCAATTCTCCTGCCTCAGCCTCCTGAGTAGAGCAGCTGGAATTACAGGCCTGTGCCAACACACTGGGCTAATTTTTGTATTTTTACTAGAGACAAGGTTTCACATTGGCCAGACTGGTCTCAAACTCCTGACCTCAGGTGATCCACCCGCCTAAGCCTCCAAAGGTGCTGAGATTGCATGTGTGAGCCATCATGCCCAGTCATATTGAGCTTCTTTATAATCAATGTTTTGATGTCTTTCTCTGGCGTTTTGAGGAATTCTTTTACATTAGGATCTGTTGTTTAAGAATTGTTTTGCAACAATTGATTGTGTCATACTTTCCTGGTTTTTCTTGCTTCCTTGGTCTTACATTGATTTCTGCAGGTGTGTCAGCTCAAACTCAGGCCTAGGGTGGAACACAGCCCAATGTTAGACTCTCCAAATGAAGCATTGGACCCAGGACCAGAAAGAGCAGTGTACCTCCAAGGTAAGCAGGATAGGAATAAAGTTTTGGGGACTACAGCCTGCTCATGAAAAGACACTCTTAAGAAAATGAAAATACATACCCAAAGACTGAGTGAAATTATTTGCAAAATACCTATCTGATAAAGAAATTGTATCCATAATACACAACGGACCCTCAAAATACAAATATAAGCAACTCGGTAAAAGAATAGGTGAAAGTTTGAACAGGCATTTCACAAAAGACCATCTATGGATGGCAATTAAATACATTAACAGATGTTCAACATTATTATTTGTTGGGAAAATAAAAATTAGAATCCCCCCAAAAAGCTACTTCAAACCTATTAAGATGAAATATATATATATATATATATATATATATGTATGAATGCATATGCACTAATCTTTAATAAACCCAATTGCTAGCTAGTATGCCTGAAACAATTAAAACTTTTCAAAAATTACTGGTAGAAATGAAAAATGTCACAGGATTTTTAGAAAAGAGTTTCACAGTTTTTATATGCTTAAATATATATTTATCATATATTCCAGCCATCCTAAGAGGTATAAAAATTTTGTATATACAAAAAACTTTATGCATGATCTAATAACATTGTTACTTCAATTACATCAAACAGAAAACAAATTTCTTTCAATTTGTGAATAAGTAAAAAAACTGTGGGATATAATAGAATAAAATTTGGCAATGAAAAGGAACAAATTTGATTCAAACAACATGCATAAATCTCAAATGTAGTAAACTGAGTAAATCTCACAAAGTTATTCAGTATATAATTATATTTCTATGACATACTGGAAGAGGAAAAATTATAGGAAAATATAGGCTGGTGGTTACTACTGCTGAGGCATCAGCAGAGAGTTTTGATTACAGTCAGCATGTGAGAGTCTTTGGAATGATAAAGGTGATCTTCATCATACCCAAAATGATGGGAATAACAACGTGTTGTTAAAATTTTAAGAAATATATACTTAAAAGTCTGAATTGTGGAGAGAGATCCAAGATGGCTGATTACTAGCAGCTCAGGATTGTAGCTCCCAGTGAAAGTGCAGAGAACAAGTGGACGCCACACTTTCAGAGGAATTTTTGTCACTTACGGACCAGAAGATTCCCAGCAGAGGAGCCCCAGGGGTCGCAAGCGCGACTCTTGTGGCCGGCGCGGTTGTTTTGCGGGTGCCCTGGTGCGGCGGTTCTCGGTGCAGAGTAAACGGAACTGGGTCCCGTTTTGGTCAACGTTTGGAGCCCTGGGAAGGCAGAGTCTCCCATTCAGCTGATTGAAAAGGGGACTGAAGAGTGAAGCCAGACCATTGATTCCTGGGCAGAAAAGCACCACAAATCTCAATGCCACTGTTTTAGCCGGCGCAGTGGGTTGCTCAGATTCCGGCACTGGGAATCAACAAGTTGGACGTCCACTCAGAGACCCAATTTGAAAGTCGGCAATTACAAAGACGACAGGTGGATAAATCTACAAAGATAGGAAGAAACCAGCATAAAAAGGCTGAAAATACCCAAAATCAGAATGTCTGTCCTTTTACAGGGGATCACAGTTCCTCATCAACAAGGAAACAAGGCCTGTTGGAGAACGAGTGCATTCCATTAACAGAATTAGGCTTCAGAAGGTGGATAATAAGAAACTTCTGTGAGCTAAAAGAACATCTAACCCAATGTAAAGAAACTAAGAACCTTGAAAAAAAGTTTGACGAAATGCTAACGAGAATAGACAATTTAGAGACGAATATAAGTGAATTAATGGAATTGAAAAACATAATATGAGAACTCTGTGAAGTATGCACAGGTTTTAACAGTCTAATTGATCAAGCAGAAGAAATATCAGAGGTCGAAGACCAACTTAATGAAATGAAACAAGAATACAAGATTAGAGAAAAAGAGTAAAAAGGAATGAGCAAAGTCTCCAAGAAATATGGGACTATGTGAAAAGACCTAATTTATGTTTGATAGGTGTACCTGAATGTCATGAAGAGAATGAATCCTAGCTGGAAAATATTCTTCAGGATATTATTCAGGAAAACTTTCCTAACCTAGTAAGGCAGGATAATACTCAACTTCAGGTAACACAGAGAACGCCACAAAGATATTCCTCAAGTAGAGTAATAACCCCAAGACACATAATCGTTAGATTCACTAGCGTTGAAATAAAAGAGAAAATTCTAAGGGCAGCTAGAAAGAAAGGTCAGGTTACCCAGAAAGGGAAGCCTATCAGACTCACAGCAGATCTCTCAGCAGAAACCCTACAAACTAGAAGAGAATGGGGGTCAATATTCAATATCCTCAAAGAAAAGAATTTTCAACCCAGAATCTCATATCCAGCCAAACTAAACTTCATAAGTGAAGGAAAAATTAAATTTTTCACGAACAAGCAAGTACTCAGAGATTTCATCACCACCAGGCCTGCTTTACAAGAGCTTCTGAAAGAAGCACTACATACAGAAAGGAACAACCAGTATTAGTCATCCCAAAAACTTACCCAAAGGTAAAGAGTATTACCATAATGAAGAATCTATATCAACTAATGGGCAAAACAGCCAGCTAGCATTAAATGACAATATTAAACTCACATATATTAATATTAATCCTAAATTTAAATGGATTAAATGCCCTAATCAAAGACACAGACAGGCAAATTGAATAAAAAGTCAAAAC
>CAUYLG010070550.1:0-10411 GCA_963573385.1 Cacajao melanocephalus
TCTTGTCAGGAGAGTCAGACAAGAGAGAA
Source organism: Cacajao melanocephalus (assembly GCA_963573385.1). Taxonomy (NCBI): domain Eukaryota; kingdom Metazoa; phylum Chordata; class Mammalia; order Primates; family Pitheciidae; genus Cacajao; species Cacajao melanocephalus. The sequence continues at coordinate 30 of CAUYLG010070550.1, forward strand.
ATACGTGTATGTGTATATATATATATATATATATATATACACACACACACACATATATATATATATATATATATATATATATATATATATATATATTTACAAATTGTGACCAATTGAAACCTCCCTAAGGTGGCTAAAAGGACATCTCTGAGGGGGTAACATTTTAGTGGAACCCTGAAGGACACAAAGGGGCCACTTTAAGGACATAAAGGACATAAAGGAGTACAAGGCCTTAAGGCAGGAGAAAGCGTGGCATATTCTAGGGACTAATGGAAAGCTAATGTGAGCCAGACAGGCATATAATAAAATTCAGGAGGTGGGGGGCCATCATGGTAGGGAGTTTGCATTTCATTCTACCATGAAAAGAGAAAGTTAGCCTGATGAAACATAGGATGGATGAAGACCTAGATAATGCTTGGAGAATGAGGGAGGTTGCAAAGGAGAAGGTAACTGAAATTTCCAGGAACACTTAAAAGTTATTTCTACCTTGGCCAAATTAAATGACCATTAGCATTGATCTATTCCATTCAGTGAATTTTTTAACTAAATTACTCATGCACATTTAAACCTGCTAACTTCATAGTGTCCATGGTGGCAGTAAAGCTTAAATCTTATATAGAGATAAGTAGATGGTTAGCTGGGAGCGAAAATGGAGGTCTTGGGCTAACACAACCTGTGGTTGAATGCACTTTTCAGCATGACAGGTGCTCAGTGACATGGAAGACTAATTGCTCTAATTACTCCTTTTTTTTTCTCTTTTTGATTAGGTCAGGACGTCTGATAATCTGTATATTTTGCCATATTTTCTGTTTCATAGATTTTTAAAGTATTTTCTTGTTGGAGTCACTAATATGTGTCTAATAATTTTGACTGGTAGTCCTCTTGCTGTCTACATTGCTGTGGCCTTGGTGATCTCAGATTTGCTTTGATTTAAAATTATATCTCATTAATTATGTTGAGTTATCTTTTGGAAGAGTTAATTTAAAGGCCAAAAGCAGTATCATTAAATAATTGAGGGCTTGTTAACTGCTTCCAGCTTGAAGCCAGAAAACCTTGCAAATTACGGTGTCATGATGGGTGGGCAGATGCCTCTGTGGCATTGTCAAAATAGTTTCCTAGGCTGTCTCTGGTTGCTTTTCTGTCTTTGGATAAAGGAAAAGTTTTTGGAGACTGGGTAATCTTGGAAGCTAAAAATACTGAAGAATCCAATATATATTGATGCTTTTACAAAGTTGTCTTACTTTATTTTATTATTTTATTATTATTATTATTTTTGAAATGGAGTCTCACTCTATCACCCAGGCTGGAGTGCACTGTTGTGATCTTGGCTCACTGCAACCTCTGCCTCCCATGTTCAAGCAATTCTCCTGTCTCAGCCTCCTGAGTAGCTGGGATTACAGGCATGCGCCACCATGCCTGGCTAATTGTTGTATTTTCAGTAGAGATGAGGGTTTGCCATGTTGCCCATGGTAGTCTCGAACTCCTGACCTCAGGTGATCCACCCGCCTTGGGCTCCCAAACTGCTGAGATTACAGGAGTGGGCCACATCCGGCCTAAGTTGTCTTACTTTAGACTTGCTGACAAACACACTGAAATCCAGGTTATAGGCTAGGCTTTTTCAATAACTTACTACATGACTTTTAAAAAGTTGTTTCTCCTCCTGAGATTTATTTTCCTTATGTTTTAAAACAAAGGAGTAGCATTAAATTATCTCTAAAGAAATTTTGCTTGAAATGACATAGAGGATTCAATCACAGTGTTTGTCATGTACTAAATATTTAGGTAGCTGTTTTATGAGGCCAATGTTATGTCCATTGATCCAACTTTTATAGAGTAAATCAAGAACTTTTATAGAGTTAACCAAGACATTCTAAATATAGGAAAGATAAATAATTAACTTATTTAGTTCAACATATATATTAAAGGATACATTGCATTGGACTTTTTTTATTCTATCAGATATAAAAGTTTACTATAGATCGGTTCTTTCTTTACCTATAGTTTGAAATGGAAATACCGTATTTCTGTGAACATGAGTATGTTAGGCCAAGTCAGCAGGCTTAAACTGTCAAACTCTCTTTTCTTACCATGACTACTCCTTGACCCTGTCCTTGACCTGGGCAATGGCAGAACAGCACTGCTGCTGCTGAGAAACCAAACCTAGATGCAAACTTGCCCTCCTGATGGTTAGCCAATGGAACAACATTTGCAATGGAAACTAGCTCTTTTATAATTGGTGCTCATAACTATCATCCCACCACTAAAGTCACTTATTCTTATCACCTCTGTGTCTGAGTATGCCACCTGTCAGTGTCCGTGTGTCTGTGGATGTGTGGATTTGCATGTGTGCACTTGTGTCCTCCTACTCTACACTACTCCTGTGAGACTTTGGAGTCCTGAATGAGAGGGCTGTGTTTTCAAGGCTGGGGGCACAGGCTATATGGGCAAAATTTCCCCCCAGAGGCCTATTGTTTGGCAGCTGTTCTTATGGGGCTTAGCAGCCTTTCAAAAAGAATGGGGCTCCCAGATCCAGAAATAAATCATGAGCCACTTTTACCACCTTATCTGTATTGAAGAGTAAAGTTGAATCTCTGAAATTGGTGGAAGCCTTGTATAAATCTAATGTCTAACTAATCATTTGAATTTTTTGTCCACTTCCAAGACTGGATAAATCTATTTTTGGGTAGGGCAGCAGTAGTCACTGAATGAAAGCTGGACAAGTGGTTCAAATGAACAGTCACAAGAGTGGTTGTCAGAGGACAGACATAATGTGCAAGAAGGGAATGTAGCAGATTGGGGAAAATGACAGAAAACATTAGACTAAGCCAGGGAAAAAAGAAGCCCATTCTTTTTCTTGTCTTGATGGGCTGGGTTCTTAACAAGTCTCCTTTTCCCTTCCTAGAGCTGATACGTCATGGATGCATTGCATCCTCATCACTTTCTTAGGGAATTAGAACAAAGCTACCCACCTGCCTTACTGCTAGAGTCCTGTCGGAAGTCCCCTTTCATTCCTTCTGCTGTCAACCGCTCGTACAGCCACTTTCCTACTTGAGGAAGCCCTGGGAATAAGTGGATTTGATATAACAGTTTTAATTTTCCATCCAAAATATCTCTAATTTCAAAGATTTTATAAGCCACAGTAATGTGTTGCCTATACAATGATTCTGGTTTAAAAATTCAGTGTTTCTAGCTCTTTTGCCAACATAACATCAAGTTACTTTTGATTGACTACTCTTTTTTTTTCCATGTTTTGCTTGAATTCACTGACATTTGAGGTATTGAGTAGAGACATCCTGAGACCCAAAGCTGACCCATTAACTCCCAGACGTTCATGATTTCCAAGGAAATGTTCTGTGCCTGCGGTTATTACTCAGGTGGCTCCTTAAACACTCTCATCTTGGCCCCTTTTGCACTTGCTAAATTCAATTTGAAGAAAGAGCAAAAGACGGATAATTTTGTGGAAAGCAATTATCCTGCACTTTTGTGACCTTCATGTTTTTCCCATCATGATGAATTTTGGGGTTAGCTCTTGTGTCAGTCAGTGTGTAGCTTTCACTAGAATTTTGTTGTGTGTTACAGATAACCAGTTGTATCTAATTAAACAATAAAGACGGCAGTTCAAGGCATTTTCTGGGAATTAATGACCAGCTGGGAAAAGCTGATGGCTGGAGAGTCAGCCAAATGCTATTAGTTTCAGTCCACCATTAATCTCCAGAAATGCCCATTTGTGACATCATTGTTGGTATTGAACAATGAAAATGGAAGACAATTTACCGATATTTGTCATGTACTTCTGAATAACAAATTCCCTATGCATTGTCCAAAAGTCATTTTTTTCTCTTTTATCCTCCAATTGTCCTTCAGTCTTATAATAGGTTTTCTATACAGCAGTGGATGAAAATGGAATTTCTCAGTTTCTATATAATCGTGGGTGCTTCTTTTTTTAAAAGAGTTCCAATTTGGGGAGTTTTATTTAAATATTTTGGATGGTAGAACTAGAATTTGTCTTCAGCTGTGATGCTGGAATTTGATGAGTGTCTATATTATCATAACTATCTGCTCATGGCAGGAAATGGTTACAAATGTTTTGAATAGCAGCTGTTGCTAGCAAAGATGTGCATTCAACAACGAGATTCTAAGAAGTTATAGTCACATTCCTAGTAGATGAAGGGAACTCTCTGCCAGAAAAAGCTATCGTGGTGTGTCTATATAATTTTTTTTGATTGCTGCTGCTGAATGCTAAAGGAAAATAAAAAGAGAACTGACTAAAATATTCATCAACTTCTTGCATAATTTAATGACTTATAAAGGAAGACAATTCCTCATAGAGGCAATCTATCAAGAACTTGTTCTAAACTCATAATACTAATTTAAAAATTATGTTGGTTTTTATACCACTTTTCCCTTAACATGAAAGGAAGTTCTTAAAAATCCCTTAAGATCCCAGCCAATGACCTAGGAATGTTTTACTCAACACAGAAGCTTCAGATCCCATCTAAATTCAGCCACCATTTGTTTATTTATTTATTTTTTTACAAACACCACGGCATTATTCACCACACAATAAATTTGCTGGTGGTATCAGTCCTCCTAAATGCATGTTAAGTGTATGCATTTTGGGGAGTAGAATGAGTCAGCTCATCATTAATCACAGCTTTGGAGTCACTGACTCACTTCTTGTTAAATGGAATGGCCTCATTGGGAAGGATGTGAAAGAAAAAAATTCATTCTGTGGTCAGTTCCCTGTTTCTGAAAATGCAGATCAAATTTGCACCTATTTTCTTGGAAGGTTTTCAGACTAGAGAATGTGGTCATGGACTCTATAAAGGCAGATATCTTGCTTTTGCAGGGAATACAAATACTAGTGATACAAAAACACTAGTGATACACTTAGGACGCTTATAAAGGACATAGAAAGAAAATGTGGACTGAGAGGAACCTGGTGTATATTCTAAGGCCAAAATTATTAAACCAGGCCTGACTCTTTTACAATCTAAAACGTAGTCCTTTGACCAAGTGTTGCTTCATAGGCTCTCAACTGGAATCTCTTGTCTTCATTAAGGGGTTTTGAACATCTGAAGAATATTTGCAACTGATTCAGTTCTCTTTGGAAATCAAAGAGAAAAGAGCAGTGCCTTTGATTCTTCCATCTGTCTGTCTGTGTGTATACGGCTTGGAAGTCAGACCCTCACCAGGAGCAGACCAAGAAATGAAACAGAAGCTAATTCACTGATAATTGGTGGACATTAGCCAGTTTAACCTGTAAATATTTATACTGTATCTCAGTCTGAAACCTATAAGTTTTTCATGGTGTTTATTTAGATACAACATGAGTATCCATATTAAAATACATTTTTGCGTTTCGGGTATGATTTAACACTGTTTTCATTTTACTAGCATATATATAGTTGGGTAGCTATTCCCAAGGCTTTACTATTTTAAACTAAGCCCATTAAAATAAAATCACCAAGCTATTAGATGTTTTTCTTTGAAACTTTTCTTAGGGCTGTTGTTTCTTTAGTCTTCCCTGGGAGTAGATTTGATTTAAGACGTTCGCTGCTTTTCTGAGGCTCTAACTTGAGTTCATTTTGTTATGTGGTGACCACAGTTCTGGATGACGCCCCCCCTGGCACACAGGAATACATTATGTTACGTCAAGATTCCATCCAATCTGCGGAATTAAAGAAAAAAGAGTCCCCCTTTCGTGCTAAGTGTCACGAAATCTTCTGCTGCCCGCTGAAGCAAGTACACCACAAAGAGAACACAGAGCCGGAAGGTTTGTGCACGACAGACGCGTGTTTTGCTTGTTTTCTCTCATTCTTCTTTCTTTCTCTTTGTTTTGGATTGTGCATTGCCCTCTGGTGTGCTGTATGTTGTTCAGGCCCTGCCATAGCTAGGAGGCCCCCTGGCTGGCTGGTGAATGTGTTATACAGTCTCAGATGGGATGCTGTATAATATGGTCATCTCTGGCACAGCACACAGTGCCACCCTGCTTTTCACAGCTGAAACATTTTCAGTTGCTGTCATTATACTGCCCCATTTGGGCTGCCAAAGTTGCTTGCTTCTGTAGCCAACATCTAGCCAAGTCTGTTCCCATCACCTTGCATTCCTGAAGCAGCAGTCAGCTGAGGAATGAAACTTCTAAAATGAAATAATGAGAAGATTGTTTCAATAATGTTCAACTCTCCTTCCTCCATAAAGCTTCTGCATTGCACTCGAAGAATGCTCATGATCTATTTAGTTTGCTGAAGCAGGCCCAGATTACCTATATAATGCACGCCCTGTTGCATGCCTCAAGGAAACTATGAGTAGTTTGTTTCTTTCTTTTCAGCTCAAGTACAGGTTTGGACAACTCTACAACTGTTACTTAAACTGAGGTTAATAAGGTACTCATTGCAATCCATATCACAAATATATCTTCAAAGTATTTCATCTGGCCAGAAAGGGTGTTTATTCATTGTTTTCAACATTTTTGCATCTGTCAAAGAGGAATATTTTTCACATTACAAATAAAATGCGGTAAATTTATTGCCATCTGTTTACATTTCGGCTTCCAAAATAACATCTGAGAATTATAATGTAAATGCTAATTAAATGCTTATTGTTAAACAGCCCATTTTCCCCTCACATTAAATACCATTGAGGCAGTTTACCAATGAATAACATTTGGAAGTGACAAAATTCACCTGTTCTTTGACAGTCGTGGTTCTTTTACATTAATGGTTCTTGTATAATTTCGAAAAGCAACCTTGTTTCTATTTCAAGTTGCGCTTTTGCATCATTATGGGAATCTTTATCATAACTGTCTTTCTAATTTGGGAAAGACTGGCATGTGGGTTAAAGTTTTGTGTGTAAATAAATTTCTCCAAATGCACTAGAGTCCATAGTTTTGGAAGCAAAATGTTACAACTCAAAGTTTCCCCTTTCTTCTTTCCAAATAGAGTTTTAGACAATCATTGGCAGAAAATGAGAAGCCTACATGTATCTGTGTTTAATTCAGCGATAGAATAGAGCATTCATATTTATATTCTACCCAGACTTTTGGTATCTAAACTATCCACTTTGAGTGTGACTAGTGACATCCACACATACTCATCTGGAGGTATAAATGGTGGACCTTTACAGTGAGTAAAATCAATCATTTGGTTGTTTAGTGGAGAAGATACTAACTTTATTTTGTACTTTAATGAAACAAAAAATTTTAACCAGTGACAATTACTTTAGTATATATACTACATTCCAGTATTTTCTTTCTTTTCTCTAAAAATTATACACACACACTCACACACACACACACACACACACACAGTTTTTGTAATTGCAAATCAGCCTGAGAAACAAAATTTGGTTTCATTAAGAAAAATAAGCCAGTTAAGAAGCAGCTGGTTAAATTCAGTCAAGCAATCAGTTACAAAATTAAAATATTTTAACAATGTTTCAGATTTTAAAAAACAATTGAATAAAGACCTCATTCCTTTTATTATTACATATAATTTTGACAGGATCTGTTAATTTTCAAGTACCATCTGGAGTGTATTGTAAATACTGTTGTGAATGTTTTCAGATATAGAGAATTCTTAAGAGAATAGGTAGCAGTTAAACCCTCTTATACAAAGTTGGGTAGTTTTTGATCTGTCATTTCATCCAGATATTGAGCTGTTGCCATTGTGTTTAATGTGGCTGCCATCCTTTCACTTGTGTACTGTGATGATGGGCATTGTCTTCATTCAGATTGGAGATTTTCCTTAGTTTTGCCCTCCTTCCAGGTCCTCCTGCCAGGATATCAAAGCTAATATTTCTCTCTTTATTCTTATGAATTATTTGTAACTAGTATTAACGTCAGAGGTTTTCTGGGATGATATTGAAATGCTATTTGCAATCTTACTATACCCCTTCAAACAAATCTCAGAATCTAATGGTGAACTCAGACCTTAAATTGAAAACACTTGATCTCTACACAAATTACCAGGATCCAGAAGACTTTAGATGGGGGCAAAAGAAAACATGCCGTGGAGCAGACCTTGGATAAATAAGGAAACATGGCCAAGAAATTAACATGCTTACTTCATGTAGGATATTGAAGCTCATCATTTCCAGGAGGTGAAGTAACTATGAGTTTGGAAGGGTTCACTGGTCATTCTGGCAACCTGGAAGATTTTTACAGGACTGTTTTTTAATTGCCGTAAGTTATAGTGTTCAGTTCCCTCTCAAAGTTGTTGTAACATTTTATTATAATTAGTAGAAATAAAAGACCCCTTTTTTTTTAACAAATGAAGTGTTTTGCATTTAAACTATGTCTATACATTGAAACATTTTATTGTTATATGAAACATTTTGAAGAGATAGTCCCTGTCATGGTCTCTGTGCCAAAACATGAGACCTTAATTGACGTTGGCTATGGATGCCCACCAATTCTACAACAGGTGAAGGCAGTGGACACAGTGGTTAAGCCATACATTGGTTGGTCTGTGCAATGCCAACATGCTAGTATAACCTCTTCTAATGAGGTTGTTTTTTATACAATGTTAAAACCCCCAAATGAAAAATTAAAAAAATATTTAAACCTTTTGGGGAAATAAATGTTTGAATTGCATAAGCTTTAGAAATGATTAATTAAATCAAACAGTTTATATGTATTATGGTACAGTTGGAACTACTAAATTGATAAAAATCAGCTAGCTCTTTTTTTATTAGTATAGATATTAGTATAGATAAAGTCTTGCTGTTTCTTTTGGTTGGCAGTGGTTTATAAGGGCTGAGCTGTTTCCATAGATTGTGACCTCTTAAGATTTCGTACAGATAATTTAACATTACAGTCACCCATCTTTTTAAAAATATTTTTGTATTATGTCCAGGGACTTCAGAATCCATGTAAAACAATACATAGAGGGACTGAAATATCTCGTTGGCTTTTCAGGAAATATGAAGGCCGAATTACACTTTGTCAAAAACAGGTTTCTATTTATGAATATCCAATTCCAACACAAATTCTTTAATCTGTTCCAAATACTTGTGATTTTCAGTGATATGATTATTTCTATAAAAACCACTTATGATATAATGTTATGTGACTACTGGAATTTGGCTGAAGAAGTGCACCCAAGTATCTGAGAGTCTAATTTGGCCCAGTACCCGCAATGTTCTTTGTTAAAAGAAAGCCACTTGGAGAGTGGAGATCATTACCAAAATCTTTTTCTTACTGTTCCAGGAGCCTTTTGGCAAAAGAAAGTATAATCTTCATAGTTTTGTTCTTTTGTTGATTTTATTTTTCTACACCATCTGTGCCAAAATGAAATCACTGATTTAGAGTAACTCCTGGAAGCCAATCTAATATTAGTATAGTTGCCATTTCCTAAATGCCACTCCCTGGGCTTTTACTGATGTTCAAAGATTGTTAAAGAAAATAACACCAAGATATACATGCTTGCGAGTAGATAGTATTGGAAATCTACAGAGAAAAATAAATCGTGGAATCCCAGTGTTTGCTTTGAGGGTTAAAAATTCTTATTACAATAGTAAATGTGAGGAAATGAATGCAACATAGGAAAGTAATACAGAGTTTAGTGATTTGTCACCATCTTTTGATCAGGCTCTTGGGCTCTTTCCTATAGTCTAGTTTTCATGGGATTACACACACACTTGTGCGCATGCGCGCATACACACACGCGCGCGCGCGCATGCATTCTGTCTCCCTTAGGGCATTTGTAATCTTTTTATTCAGAGAGGCATCCAGCTATTGTGGCTTTGGAGAAGAGAATCTGTGCTGGAGGTTGGTGATAAAGTATGGCAGCTTCCACCAACCAAGAGAAGACAAAATTACATGTTAAATGTTAGAGGGGTTTATTTGTAACTACCATGTCTGTTACTCTGATAATGCCTTGGGTTGTTCCAAAAAGAGCATACGTCACCATGAATATCAGTCTTGCCTTAATGATGGGAGAGGAAGAAGTCAGAGGAATGTGAAGGAACATGCTGAGGGAAATGTTTTTCATCTTCATGTTTTTTCAACTTTGTTGTTTCCTGTTGTGCCTTCCTCGTCTTAATACTAACTTTCCTTTTGAGAAAAATGTGTCACTATTAATTTGAATTAGTAGTTAAATAAAACTAAACTACTGTTATTAAATCTTTTTGTCACTAAACTCTGATGCTTGTAAGCTGAAAATATCTTGACTTTTGGGAAAGACATAACTAGGTTCCATGTCTGTCACCTTGAGAATAATTGAGGGGATACTCCTATTCTACTACAAAAGTATGGGGCCTTGGTTTGCATTTCTCTAATGATCAGTGATGTTCAGATTTTTTTCATTCTATATGTACTTTGAAATAATCTTTTTAAATTGCCTCCCCCCCCAAAAAAAAACTACCATTTTATTGCATCATCA
>CAUYLG010070551.1:0-104930 GCA_963573385.1 Cacajao melanocephalus
CTGATCTTTGACAAACCTGACAAAAACAAGCAATGGGTAAAGGATTCCCCATTTAATGAATATCACTAAGCTTTAAGTTTCATCATGTTCTGTTGCTTGGATCTATTCTTTGTAATTTTGAGAAGGCCATACACCCCTTCTGAGTTCCAATTTGTGTATCTATGAAATGGAGATAATTGCCCTTGAGTAACAAGTTATTATAAAAAGAATATTTAGAATTGTATGTGAAAAGACCTAGCATGTTACCTGATACACAAGCACTTAAAAAATATTCACTGTGTCTGAAACTTTTCCACATACCAAAAGGGAGAGATATCAAAATGCACAATACATTTATCACATCCTTGTGTCCTCAGAAGAAAAATAACTGAGATAAGAATCAGAGGTTCTAGATGCAGGTATTTGCCTGCCATGATTGCCTATGTGACCTCAGTTGCTTCATCTACCTAGAACATAAGCCCTCCCTAGAAAGTCAGTCCACGAGAACATGGGGTTTGGTCTTGTTCATTCATGTAGACACTCACAGCAGATGTGCTAAATAACTAAGTCTAATAATGAAGGAAGTTGCAGTAAGTCATTGATTAAAGGCACTGGCTCAGGGTAGACACAGAGTGGGAACGCTGTGTGACCTTGAGCACAGTTCCTTATTCTCTCTGATTTTCAGTTTCCTCAACAGTAAAATGATATAAAAATGGCATTCAATTTTTGAAAGTTATTTGAGGATTTCATGGAATAATACATCAAAAGTGTGCTTCCTGCTACATAGTAAATTCTTAAAAGAGTGGACTTAAATTTTCATTATTATGACCACAACCTTGGTATTCTAACATTCATGAATTCCCTTACTGCAGTTTCTTAAAACATGTGCTTACATGTCAGCTCATTAATCAACTAAATAATTTCTATCCTTTGCTGTCCCTGTTGAGATTGCCTTACTGGTGCTGTAGACATGGGGAGAATTCCCACTCTCAGTTTTCTTTTCCTGGATTGTACAAATTCTGCACTACTGAAATCTAAATTCACTGACTAGACTTATCTAATGCAAAAGTATCACAGTAGCCTGGGTTCGGAATTCTGGAAGCCATTCTCACACTCACCAAATTATGACAGAGCCATGGCTGTCACCAAAAGTTTGACTTCTGTTTATTTATACAGTTTATAAATGACAATAAATATAATAGATATACTTTTTATAAATGTCTCAGTACTTTGGCTTCCTTCCGTATTAACATGGGAATAGTCTTAATATTTGTGCAATTGTTTTTATTTGCCTGCATTGTTAAGTAACCCTTTGAGACTTTCAAAGAGTTTTTATAGGTTTTATATACTTAAAACACAGATATACAAACACATACAAACATAGTCACACATACAATCACAAACACAAGAGGGAACATGCCATGCCTAGTAAGATTAATTTGGAAACTCAAAAGTGTCCCTAGCAAGGTTTCTGATTTTGAGATTATATTCCTTTATTCTTTTCCTTCTTCTGCCTTAAAATTTCAAGTCAAAAAGGCTCAATATTATTATAAACATATAAAAAAATACTTGGGCTCTCCGACTTACTATTACCACTCTTATAATGGATCAGCTCAGGAAAACCTTTGCTCTGTCATTTTCTTGTTGTTTGCTTGTGCTTGCAATTAGTAACATTCTTAATCCATGGTTTTCTTACAGGATGATTTGTAGGCCCTTTGCTGATCAGATTAGTGTTAGTTTAATTAAAAATAGATAATGTATTTGATAAACCAGGCACACATTAATTGAAATACAAGAGAAGATAAGAAAAGGAAGAAGATGCTACTATCAAGTTCTCATTTTTCTAGTTTATCTTATGTGCAACTATACCCCAAGACCCTTTGACATACAGATACATTTGGATCATCAGGTTATTACATATATCCATGATTATTAAGGCTGTAACTTTCTTCTTTATTTTTAGATTAATAATAAAACTAATTTGTTAAATCCTTAAAACCATTCTTAATCTGTATTTTCATAGAACTGTATAGGTACCTTTGTTATAGCTCTTATTACTTTGCATTTTAGTTGTTTACGTATTAACAGAGTATAAATAATTTTGAGGCAGATTAATTTTTGATTCCTACTAGAGAGCACAGAACTTGCATATAGAAAATAATCGACACTTTTGTGTTTAATTAGTAAAGGAATTAATGGCTTTGTCCCACACAGACAGAAACACTGAGCTATGCTTACTAATGCAGTCACACCTCATTATTGCAGGTACTGGTCCAATATGGCTGAATGAAGTGTTTTGTTTTGGGAGAGAATCATCTATTGAAGAATGTAAAATTCAACAATGGGGGACAAGAGTCTGTTCACATTCTGAAGATGCTGGAGTCACTTGCACTTTATAATGCATCATTTTCATTCACATCTATGAAATCGCTGCTCAAAAATGATTTTATTACCTTGCTTCTATAAAATCCATTTAATGAATATTTAAGATATTAAGAATATTGCCCAAATATTTTTTATTTACAGGATAAACATATTGAACACCTTCATACTTACTATATGTCTATATTTAAACCATTTTAGCTTCTGTAGGTTTTTAAATGGAATTTTCTAATATAATGACTTATATATTGAATTGAACATATTGAAGTTTAAGGCTTCCAGATTACAAAGGCCAAGGGTAACATATATGCATACCAATAATTGGCTCCAATTCATAGTATCTTCACCAGGAGATTACAGTTTTTTTGCTCTTCTTGTCTTTGCAATCTATTTAGTTGATTTTAATTACTTTCTGAATAATGGAAGGGTTGAAAAGATATCTTTTGTGCCTAGATTGCAAAATCTGCAATCCATGTGCATTATTTTAAAGGAAGAATGTTATCCAACCATTAAGATCTCTCAATGTGCAATAACATGTGTATTAGTTAATGATATGTCTTGGCCATGATGGGCCAGGGAGCTTATTTTTCTTGTCATGTACTTACAACCGTTTAATGGAATCATGAAGTAAATTGAAAGCAGGATATATGAGAACACTGACTGTCATTACATTTGTCCAGATAATTGGTGGATCAAATATGCCATTTGTTAACGGGAAGCTTAGTTTGTTAGGCGTTTTAAATTAAGTTGAATAATTAGCTTGTTACAATTCTAGGACATGGTGTTTAAAATTTACATCTAATTACTCAATTTTAACAAACAAAATGCAAACATCTTGAGTGCAGAAGGAAGAGAAGTTTCAACTCTTTGGAGTCTTTTATGAAGTGAATGAAGTGAGTCAACGTTTACAACCAGAGAGAGAGAGAGACAGGATCTTTAGCCTTAAAGGGGCAATAACCCCTGAGTGTGCCCCAAAAAGTAGCTTAGCAACTTTTGGTTGATAGTCAGCCCATCCCCAGGACCATAGTCTAGAATGTGAAAAGCTGCGCTGAAACCTAGTAATTAATTCTACCCTGTAAGTGACTGCTGCAGAAAGACCAGTAGTTGATAATAAATCCCAAATGAATTCAACCTCAGCCCTGAAAAGAACATAATTCTCAAGTTTCCTATGACAGATTCACAGAAAAATGTAATTGTAAAATAGTACTATTATGGAATTACTGTACTGTTCTTTCTTTAATAGCGGCAAATGAAAGCATAAGCTTAAGCACTTTTTCACGTTCTAAGGTCTCACCACACATAGTAACCAAGTAGTAGACTCACAACCCTCCAACCTGAAAAAGCAAAAACCTTACCTTGGAATGAGAATTGTAAACAGCCTACTGAAAATGCACTTTTATCATGTAACATCCTTCTACTTGTTGAACATTGCTGATTTTCTCTGGCAGTATAATTTTGTGGTTAAGGGAATTAATTCTGAATGTATACCTTCTGTCTCAAACCTGGCTTTACTTTCAGCTAGTTATTAATTCTTTGTGCTCAATTCCACTATCTAGGAATTTTCTTCAAAAGGTAAATACAATGGTTTTTGAAAGAATCATTTGCATTATCAGCCTGCTTGGGATGCCTGAGCTCAGTGCCTATGGGTTGTTAATATTATATTGCTGTATGGTATATGTATGCTGATTTCCCACTTACACATTGAGTGTTATATCTTTAATAAGTAATCTGAAAATCCTTTTTGTATTTGGGAGAATCTGCTAAGTTCAGTCCAGTCTAGGAAAGGACTTAATAGCACCAATAGAAATAGAGGATTTAATTTACTTTGGAATGTTGAATTGCATTAGCTCCATTAAAACAAACAAACAAACAAAAACCAGAAATTTACGATTTGGTTTTTTTAAAAAAAGAGATCAGCTGACCAGAAAGGATGTATCCTACTTGCTGAGCCATCTAGCATCACATTAAATTCAAAATGTATATTTAAATAAAAGAAGAAAACGAAAGAGCAAAAGGGTGTTGAAATGAAGAATAACCTTTGATATGTAAGGGCCAAACATATTCCACCTAAGTTATCTGAATAAGTAGTTTCAAATCAAAACTTTCCATTTTTTTCAAAATGTGTGGACCATAGTAGTTTGTACTCAAATAAAGTATTACATTAAAGCCTGTGCCTATTACAAATCATATACAGTTGACCCTTGAACAACACAGAGGTTGGGAGAATTGACCCCCTGCCCAGTGAAAAATCCACATATAACTTTGGACTCTCCCAAAACTTAGCCACAAATAGCCCATTGGTGTCCAGAATCCTTACCAAGAACAAATAGTCAATTAATACATTTTATATTACTAATAATGTAGTCAATTAACACATTTTATATGCATGATATCCTGTATTTTTACAATAAAATAAACTGAAGAAAATATTAAGAAAGTCATGAGGAAGAGAAATTTGCTATTAATCAAGTGAAAGTGAACCATCATAAAGTTCTTCATCCTTCATTGTTGTTTTCATATGGAGTAGGCTGAGGAGGAGAGAGAGAAAGAGTTGGACTTGCTGTCTCAGGGGTTGCAGAGATTGAGGATCCATATATAAGTAGAACAGTGCACAGTTCAAACCCATATTGTTTAAGAGTTGACTGTAATAATATTTGCTATTAAGGGTAAAATGAAATATTTTTGTAGCCTCAGTAATTTGTTTGATCAGGATGGCAGTGATGTGTATGCCCAAAGCAATCACAGCCAATGATAACAAATTTACCACCACTGGGTTACAATAACAAGGATATTTACTGCCAGAGTTGGAGAACCTCAAGGCTGGTGAAGCTCAAGATCCCATGTTAACTAAATAAAATCAAGATTCTGGCAGGGAGGAGGAAAAAGTCAATGTCTGTCAGGTAGACAATTACCAATGTTCCCTTACAAAAGTGCAATTAAGAGGTGATTATGTTGACTTTTAAATTCATTGAGACAGCATGTAGAAATTTTAGGAATATTTGTTTGGCACTAGATATGGCTTTGGCTTTTAATCACACAAGTAACTATAATATTGCCTAATTTTTTTTCAACTATGCCTTTTCTTTGCATTTTTTCTTTAGTGAATGTTAGGTAATAGATTTTTAAATATATTTTTCTTAACCACACCAATCTGCTCACATAACATAGTGAAATATGCATTCCTTTTTGATATTTATCAGCTATTTTATATTTAAACCTTTTTTAGAATTTATATGTTTAAAATGTTAATATCTCAACAAGAACTTATTTTAGGTATATGTTATTGTTGAGTACATTTACTTAAACAAACAAACAAAAACAAAAAACAGTATTAACTAAATGGTGGAGTAGGCAGCTTCACCCTGCCTCCTCATGGATGCAGCAATGTTTCTTGTCTTGAGGCAATGTTGGGCAGTCTACATTTGTAGTTTGGGCCCTTGGTCCCTGATTCCAGAGGAAGCAGAGATGACCTTCTTCACAAATAGTTGTGTATGTCTGTTTTAATTTGTCTAAGAAATTACCTGAAGGACTGATGCAAAGGGCTGGTAGCAAAAGCTGAAGAGAGTTTCTTTGGGAAATTAGGGTGTTTAAAAAAAATGAATATAGGGAAATTTAGAAAGCCCCATGCATGCCCGGGGCAAAACACATGCCCAGAAAAGACCTGAAAAGAACCTAAGCTTTCACCTTGGGCTGATCTCTAGGCTTAGTGCAAGTCTGACTAAGTGTTGAAGGAGTGCCCAGGCACAGAAACAATCTGCAAATACTCGGAGATATGGATTGTTGTTGGTTGTGTTTGTTTGTTGCAGGTTTTGTATTTTGTCTTTTGTTTTTGTTTTTAGTGATTGGCATTCAAGAACATTAGCTTAACACAAAGCAAAAAAAAGAGACTTCAGTGATCACCAACAATAAAGAACACAGTCTTGGTAAAAACCATTCAGGATGGTCACAAAACAAAATAAGTGAACTAAATTAAAAGAATGGTCACTGAGGATTTACAGATGTTATACCTACTTGAGAAAGACATCAAAACAACTGTTTAAAATGTGCTTTAAAAAGTAATGGACAAAGTATGAAAGGAAATAAGAAAAATTATTAGCAATATTAGAATATCAGTAAAGAGACACAAATTACATAAAATAGAGCCAAACAGAAACTGAATCTGAAAGTACAATTACTAAAATGAAAACATTAGAGGGCTTTAACAGCAGATTTCAACAAGCAGGAGAATCAGTTCATCTGAAAACAGGACAATTTAAATTGAGTCTGAGAAGCAGATAGAAAAAAAAAAAGTAAAAAGAGCTTAAGGGACATCTGGGACACCATGAAGTGGGCCAAAATATGCATTATGAGAGCCCCAGAGATAGAAAGACAGAAGAAAGATTATCTAAGGAAATACTAAACAAAATTTCCTAAATTTGATGGTAGGCATGAATCTGCAAGTCGAAGAATCTCAAAAAACTCCCACACCAAGAGACCCACACCAAGACAAATTGGTCAAGCTGACAAAAGAAAAAGACAAAGAGAATCTTGAAAGTAGCAAGGGAGAAGCAACTTGTCATATACAATGGACCATCGAAAAGGTTAATAGCTGATTTCCCATCATCAGAAACTGTAAGGCCAGAAGACATTTGGATGACATATTTAAAGTACTGAAAGAAAAAAAAGAAACAAAACCCCAAAACCTGTTAACCAAGAATATCATGTCTTCTAAAAATGTCCTTCAAAAATGAGAGAGAAATTAAGACTTTCCCATATAAACAAAAGCTGAGGAAGTTTATTGCCACTAAATCCTGCCCTCTGAGAGATGATAAAGGGAGTCCTTCAGATTGAAATAAAAGAACACTAGACATTAAATTAAAGTCATATGAAGAAATAAAGATCTTCAGTAAAGGTAATTACATAAGAAAATATAAAAGTTACTATTGTATTTTGTGTTTATAATTTCATTTTTTAATTTCCTGTGTGATTTAAAAGATGGAAGTGTTAAAAAATATGTATTTATTGTATTATACACACAATATATAAAGATGTAATTTGTGACAACAACATAACATGTGGGAAATATGGAGTGCTTAGAGGCAGAGTTTTTTTGTTTTTTGTTTTTTGTTTTTCCTTTTTAGATGAAATTTCACTCTTGTTGCCCAGGCTGGAGTGCAATGGTGCGATCTCGGCTCACCACAACCTCCACCTGCTGGGTTAAAGTGAATATCCTGCCTCATCCTCCCAAATAGCTGGGATTACAGGCATGTGCCACCATGCCCAGCTAGTTTTGTATTTTTATTAGAGATGGAGTTTCTCCATGTTGGTCAGGCTGGTTTTGAACTCCCAACCTCAGGCAGTCTGCTCACCTCAGCCTCCCAAAGTACTGGGATTACAGGAGTGAGCCGCCATGCCTGGCCAAAACAGAGTTTTTAAATGTTATTGAAGTCAAGTTGGTATCAATTTAAGATAAATGTCAAAAATTTAGGATGTTAATCACCAGGGTAGTCACTAGAAAAAATCTAGAAATATTTACACAAAAGAGAATAAGAAGAAAATCAAAATGGTTCACTACAAAAAAGTCAACTAAATACAAAATAAGGCAGTAATGGAAGAAATGAGAACCATAAAGAAATAAAGCGGATAGAAAATGATAAAATTTCAAGTTAGTTCTTGTCAGAATTACATTAAATTCAAATGGATTAGGTTCTCTAAGGCAGCAATTGGCAGAATGAAATTTTTAAAAAAATAACTACATGTTGTCTGCATGAAACTCACTTTAGATTAAAAGACACAAATACATTGAAAGTGAAGTGACAAAAAAACGATATTTCATGCACATAGTAACCAGAAGAGAAATGAAATGGTTCTTTCAAAATCAGACAAAATATAATTTATTTTGAAACTGTTAAAAATAAAAAGACCATTATATATTGATTAAAGGACATTATATATTGATAAAAGAGACAACACAAAAATTCATCCAAAAGATGTAACAATGATAAACATATATGCACCAAAACTAAGAGTCCCAAAATACATGAAGCAAACATTGACAGAATAAAGGGAGAAATAAACAGTTCTACAATAGTAGTTGAAGACTTCAGTACAATACTTTCAAAGATGCTTAACACTTCTAGAAAGAAGATCAATAAGGTGTTAGAGGACTTGAATCAGCCTATGCAACAACTGGCCCTAACAAGCATATATATATAACATTTCACCCAACAGCAGCAAAATACACATTCTTCTCAAGTGCACATGAAATTTTCTCTGGCATACAACATATTTGTGATTGAATGGCTACCCTAAAACCTCAATAAATCTTAAAAGACTGAAATTGTACAAGTATCTTTTCCAGTCCTAGTAGAATAAAACTAGAAATTATAATTATTGCATTATTATACAAGGAAAACTGGAAAATATATATATGTGGAAATTAACACTCTTGACCAACAGGTCAAAAAATAACTGATATGGGAAATTAGAAATACTTGGAGGATGTGAATGAAAATAAAAACATAATAAACCAACACTTAGGAATGCAGTATAAGCAGTACTCAAAGGAAAATTTATAGCTGTAAATACATACATTAAAAAGAAGAATGATCTTGTGATGTTGTGTTATATATGTTTGTTTTCGTCCAAGGCTCCTGGCTTATAACTTCCGTAGGCCTTGTTACGGTCTTTTGTTATAATGTTGGGTGTGTTAGAATACAGGGGAAAGTTGCTGATCTTTTCCTACCTTCTTTTCACCTGCCTCAAGGCAGGACTTTTTTCCTCAGCCTTCTGATTGTGGGACTTAAGACCTTCCAGCAGAGAGAGTCCTACCCTATGCTCAGGGGAAGGAATGCTGTTATCATGAAACTTTAACAAAAACCCAACAGGACTGAGTTTGAAGAGCTTCCAGATAGCTGAATACGTGGAGGTTCCTGGAGGGTGGCATGCCCAGAGAGAGCATGAAAGCTCTGCACCCCTTCCTCAGTACTTAATTCTATGCATCTTTTTATCTGTGGCCTTTGCAATATTCTTTATACTAAACTGGTAAATGTAAGTAAGCGTTTCCCTGAGTTCTTCAAGCTTCTCCAGAAAATTAAATGAACCCAATTATAAGAAGGAGATGTGGAGACCCCAACTTGAAGCCAGTTATTCAGAAGTTGTAGAGGCCCAAACTTGCAACTGGTGTTTGAGGGTATGGGGGACGGTCTTAGTGACTGAGCCTCCAACCTGGTAGATAGTGTCAGAGCTGAATTAGCAGACACTCAGCTGGTGTCTGCTGCTTAATGCTTGGGAGAAAAAACCCACATATATGATCACATAATTCTTCTTCTGTGTCAATGATCATTGTTTTGGTGTGACAGTAGAGGATCTAGCTAGAGCCATTATTCAAAAAAGGAAATGATAGGCATCCAAATAAGGAAGGAAGAAATAAAACTATCTCTCTTCACAGGTGACATTACACTATGTGCAGAAAATCCCAAAGAGTTCACAAACAATCCTGCATGATCTGCACATGTACTTCAGAACTTAAAGTATATTTTAAAAAAGAATGCTTATTAGAGATAATAAATTCAGCAAAACTGCAAGGTACAAAATTATTATGTGAAAGTTCTGTTTCTTTACACCTATATTAAATTATCAGAAAAGGAAATTAGTAAATTAATAAATATAACTATCAGTTGATTAGTATACAGCATATATAAAGAATTCCTACAAACTAATTTCTAAAAACAGTTTTCTCAGGAGAAACCTAAATATCCAAAGAAATAATAATTTATTGCTTAGTCTCACAAATAGGAAAATACTAATTAAAATGAGTTGCTTCTGTCCTACATTTTTATACTCATTGGATGAACAAAAATTAATGTCTATTAATACTACATGTTTGTGCAAGGAAATGAAACAAACTATATGTTTGTATGGAGCTCTTGCATATTGCTTGTGGAAATATAGACGAGCATCATGTCTTTTGAGAACAATTTGGTATCTAGTGACATTAAATAATGTGCTTAACCCATAACCCAGCAAATATACTCTCTGAAATCTACTATTTTTTTGAGACAGGGTCTCGCTCTTTGGCCCAGACTAGAGTGCAGTGGTGTAATAGTGGCTTACTGCACACTCTTACCTCTCAAGTTCAAGCAGTCCTTCCACTTCAGCCTTTTGAGTAGCTGGGACTGCAGGTGCACACTACCACATAGGCTAATTTTTGTATTTTTTGTAGAGACAAGGTTTCACCATGTTGCTCAGGTAAGTCTCAAACTCCTGGACTCATGAAATCCACCCACCTTGGCCTCTCAAAGTGCTCATATTACAGGCGTAAGCCACCATGCCTGGCTGAAATCTACCTTTTAAGAAACATCCCCCTTATGTATATAGGCATCCTGTCAAGAATGTTTTCTGTCATTTTTTTAAGTAATGATATCCTAATTACCCTACAGTGGCAACTGGATTAATAAAACTATTTCCTTTTTACTGTAGAATACTATATAAAAATGCAATGAATAAATCAGATCTTCATATAAAAATTTCATGAAATATGCATTGACTACAACAATTCCAAAATGATACATACAGAATGATTCTTTATATCTGTGCTAATGTTCAAATATTTAAAACAATATTGTTTATGGACTCAAATATGTGTTAATATCCATAATCATGTATTAAAACTTAACCCCAACATAGTGAGAACCTTTCAAAAGACTACAAAAAAAATCCCTATTTCCTGAATGCTGCTTTTTGAGGCAGTTTGAATGGTGCACTTTACCCAAAAAAGAAGACTGACACCTCCAAAAAACAAGTAGGCAAGATGGTGGGTCCAGAGAGAGCTGGCAGTGCTGCAATGCATCCTGGGAGGCATAGAGCCCATGAATATAATCCTGTAAAAAGAAAAGGTGATGTCTGATCCCCAGAGGACACATTCTGAGGACTTTAGTTTTCCTATGTTCAGCCATGTTTTTTTTGCTTAGAAAATCCCTGCAAGGGTAGCAGTGCACTGATACATCCACAGACTGTCGCTTCATCTGTTAAGAACATCAGCAAGCCTGGTAGAAGGGGCTGAAAAATGCTTTTTTTTTTTTTCTAAAACCCAAAAGAAGGTCTACTAAACACTGGGAATTATGATAGAGCTTTGGATTTTCTACCATAAACATGTATTATTTACATAATCAGGTTTTTTCTAATTTGAGAAAGTTTTAAAAATCATAAATTATCTAGTCCAATATGTTTTTGCAGATAGTGCAATTGTGGTACAAATAAAATAGAATATTTGTTCAATACTGCCCAGCTATTAGAGAGAAGTAGCACCAAGATGTCTTATTCTCAAGTCATTGTTTTTTCAACTGACCAGTGATGTGATGGTTCACTCATAGACTTGTATGGGCATTAGTGAGCAAATCATCTGTATCTATTTTGTTTCTTTAATGCAGTTTCACAGTCAGATATTACAACTTGTGGGAAGAGAACAAATCAATAAACTCTGACTATAGCTACTTTACAGGAACGCTATATATTTTTTAAACGTTAAAGCAGAATGTATAAAGCAGAATCAAACAAGCTATACATGATTAAAAATTGTTATAGTAGATTTTCTCAACTTCTTCCCCCTCTAAACTACCAAACACATAAAACATAAAACAAACAAAATGCCCTACAGTAGCTAAACTGAATTTTCCCTGGCTCTTTCACAACAGTGGTAGGTTTCTATTTCAACAGCATAGCTAAGCTGGAGATTTATCCTCAGGTATTCCCCTTCCTCCGTTGTTCTGGTTTACCACCAACCACAAAAGACATTTTGCATGGGATTTGGAAACTGAGAATTTAAGAGCAGCCATGTTTTTTAGTCTTAGAATATCACTGCAGGGGCAGCAGAGCACTGATGCATCCACAGATTGTCGCTGCTCTGTTGGCTCACTGAGTTTGCAAGGGGCAGCAGCTCCTGTAGTCCCAGAAGTTCCCTCTGGAGCCTCCTTCAGTTTTTCTCTCTCCTGGGCCAGAGGCCTGTTTAGCTCCATGCTGAATTCACCACCTTTCTCCTGCAGGCCACCTGAAGCATCAAAGCTGGAGGCAGCAAGAAACTAATGCAGGGTCCTGCACTTTCATGGGTTCTCTTTTGTCCTGGTTCTCCCTCAGTTGACGTCCATCTTACTTGTAAACTGCCAACCATGCTGCCTTCAGACCCAGCATAAGGCACAAAAACAGCAGACTTGCATCAACTACTCAATCAGCAACCCAAATCCACAATTGTCTAAGATCGAATCTCTTTAACAAATCCCTTATGTTGGCCAGATGCAGGGGCTCATGCCTGTAATCCCAGCACTTTGGGAGGCTGAGGCGGGAGGATTGGTTGACCCCAGGAATTCAAGGTCAGCCTGGGAAACACAGTGAGACCCCATCTCTATTATAAAAAGAAAAGAACCCATCATTTATATTATTTATATTTGCTTCTCTGATCAAATTCTAACCACTACAACCACACAAAGAGGAAAGACTATTACTTTTTTTCCCCATGAAAAGGACAGCTGTTGAATTGATTGACTCAGCAAAGAAATGGAAAGGAGAGCAAAGGAGAGAAAAAAAATCCATATGAGCTGGGCAAACATGAAGACTTGCTGTGGATTGTGAGACTATGGCCTTAGGCAGAAAAGTGGACTGGTGAATTTACAGCATTTCAAGATTGTAACCGTGAGCTGGATATTTACATTCTCTTCTAGTTTATAAATCATACAAGTCAACATATACAATTATTTTTAGTTTGGCTACTGAACTGTGCTTTCTAAAGGCAATACTATGCTGAGACTGAAATCGGGGTCTGGGTTTTAAGGTAATTACATAAAGTCTCAAACTATCCATGTTTGAGACTATGGATATATGTAACAAACATGCGCGTTCTGCACATGTATCCCAGAACTTAAAGAAAAAAATTTGTAAAACATCTCAAGCTATTATTCAGTAGGTTTTTCTACAAAAATGTCTAATACAAAGAATTTTAAAAGTTAAATTACTCTATTATTTTTAATAACTCTAGAATTGAATGTGACTTTAAAGCTCTTCAAGATTCCCTGAATAAAAAAATTTGGAATTACATGCCTAGAATAACTTTAGATGTATTAGCCAAAAATACATCTGCTAATCATCCATTAAGAACCTCCCTAGGGCCAAATAAGTTCAGTCAAACCAACTGTAACACATTTCAGACTTTTTCACAAAATGTCTTTGATGCTTACATCATTTCCCTAAAAAGATCATTAAAATAAATGACATAAATTGCTCATTTCTTTTCTGAAATTGAAAAAAAAATTATACTAGTTTAAATTTTCAATGGCAGAATAAAGTGAAAACCCAGCTATTATTATTAATTAGGTCCTATTAGTGAAGGTGAGACTTGCTGGTTCCCAGAGAACTATGTGACATATGCAAGTCAGCTGCCACAGTGATTAAATTGGTGGAAGGAATGAATCAACTGTGGGCATGCTGAATAAAAGATAAAAGAAAAAGGAGGGAGCTGAAGAAGGGAGAGAGGGAGGGAGGGAAGGAGGGAGAGAAAAGAAAAGAAAAAGAAAGATAAAAGGAAGGAAGGAAAGAATGAAAGGAGGAGAAGGAGAAGAAGAAGGAAAAGAAGAAGGAGGAGGAGGGGAAGGAAGGAAAGGAAGGAAGGAAGTAGGGACTAAGAAATAGCAAATTTGCTAATCAACTCTTCATTAGGTGCTGAAGATAGAAGGTAGATTTATTTGTAATATTTTAAAAACATCTTAAGAGATGAGATAAAAAATTAATGGAAAAAGCCCTTGGAAATGTAGAAGTATTAGACAATTACTACTTTTTTTGGAATGGAGTCTTGCTCTGTCACCTAGGCTGGAGTGCAGTGGCGTGATATAGGATCACTGCAACCTCCGCCTCCTGGATTCAAGCTATTCTCCTGCCTCAGCCTCCTGAGTAGCTGGGATTACAGGTGTCCTCCACCATACCCAGCTAATTTTTCATATTTTTAGTAGAGACAGGGTTTCACCTTGTTGTCCAGGCTGGTCTCAAATTCCTGACCTCAGTGATCCACCTGCCTCAGCTTCCCAAAATCCTGGGATTACAGGCATGAGCCACAGCACCAGGCTAACAATTACTTTTTAATATTCAAATTCTAATGTTTACTCCTTACTTAAAAACAGTCTGATTCCACATTGCAGGTAATAAGAAAGTCAAGAAGTTTAAGGGAAAGAAATTTATCATATAAAAATTTTTTACCAGAGTCTGTGTACTCTGATAAGTTTGGAGAAAATCTTTACCCCAAAACTTGACTTGCATTTACATGTGGACAACAGAATAGTCATTGGTTATGCTTGAAACGCCATTTGTTATACTTTTTTATTTCAAAGTAAAATATAACTATCACATTTTAATTTAATTAACAATGAAAAGTTATAGCACACTGAGATACATACAGAACAAATGCGTAGCATTTTCTGTCTAAGGATGTTGGTGGTATAGAGAATAAAAACTGTTTCTTTCTATTTGCCAAATGCTTTCTCCATGAACAAAAGCAGTGTCAGTTCAGGGAAAGGCTGACTGGTATTTATTAGAATGCCACGTAATACAATCAGCATACCAGGCAGGAGAGGAAAGAGCCGTATTTCTGTACTGGCTCTGCCTTTTGCTGATTGAATGTTCTAGGGAGTCACTTAACATCTAATCCTCAGCCTCTGGCAGGTAAAATGGGAATGGTTATTCGTGACCTATCTAATTCAGGCTGTCACTGTAAGAACTAGAGGTGAACATGAATTTCCAAAAGGACAAAAGTTGTTAATTTTCAAGCACCTGTAATATTTACTAACCATTCCACATTTAGTGGTGTTAATGCAAGTATAGAAATTAAATTACTTTGTAGTTGCTTTTGTTTTCCAGACTTTGATCTTTTCATTTTGACCTGACTCTAAGACTCCCATATATTATAGCTTTAATAAGATTCAAAATGTGATAGTGCTCCATAAATTAAAATAGAAAGTTTTTTGTGTAGATAGAACTTTTCATTTGCCCAGATTTAAAAAAATAATAATTTTGTTTTTAGAGACAAGGGTCTCACTCTGTTGCTTAGGCTGGAGGGCAGTGGTGCAATCGTAGCTCACTGTAACCTCCAAGTCCTGGCCTCGAAATGAATTTTCTCAGGACTTTAAGGAGGGAAAAATGCTGCATGAACCAGTTTAGTCTAATTTAGTGAATGAAATGTCTTGTAAAGTGAAGAATATAAAAACACTAAGAGAGACATTTCTGAGGTTGTGTGGGGATAATTGGCTTGTCTAGTGTAGAAGGCCAGCTCTAGGCCTCCATAGGGGTTCCAGGGATGAAAAGAAAGAAGGTAGGAAGAGGAATCGTCACAGAGACTGATCCTACAGGAAGCCATAGCAGAAATTTCAGATCAAGAAGTGTTGGCAGGCTGGGTGCAATGACTCACACCTGTAACCTCAGAACTTTGGGATGCTGAACTGGGAGAATTGTTTGAGCCCAGGAGTTTGAGACCAGCCTGGGCAACATAGTAAGACCCACCTCTACAAAAAATAAAAAAAATTAGCCAATCATGGTGGTCCACGCCTGTGGTCTCAGCCACATGGGAGGCTGAGCTGGGAGGATGATGTGAGCCCAGAAGGTCAAGGCTCCCCTTTTACCTGCCAGAAGGCTAAAGTATGATCTCACTGCATTCCAGCCTGGCTGACAGTGTAAGATCCTATGGCATATATACACTATGGAATACTAGGCAGCCATAAAAAAGAATGAGTTCATGTCCTTTGCAGGGACATGGATGAAGCTGGAAACCATAATTCTTAGCAAACTAACACAGGAACAGGAAACCAAACACCACATGTTCTCACTCAGAAGCAAGAGTTGAACAGTGAGAACACATGGACATAGGGAGGGGAACATCACACACCATGGCCTGTTAGCCTGTGGGAGGCTAGGGGAGGGAGAGCATTATGACAAATACCTAATGCATGCAGGGCTTAAAACCTAGACAACGAGTTAATAAGTGCAGCAAACCACCATGGCACATGTATACCTATATAACAAACCTGCACGTTCTGCACATGTATCCCAGCACTTAAAGCAAAATAAAATAAAAATGGAAAGAAGAAAAAGGAAAAGAAGAGGGAAGAGGAGGAGGAAGAAAAAGAAGTATTGGCAAAAACACTCCTCGGATGAATCTACTTCCTCCTGCCTTCCAAAGTGTTACTCCCTTTTGTGCTCTTTCGTGTCACCTCTTTCCTATTTCTACTGTTTTTTTAGCATTCTCTTCTCACTCCAGAAAAGGCATGGGGTTTAATTTAAAAGCTGCTAAGCTAAACCTACCCAGCCCTAGAGAATGTCTGCCAAAGTCTCCATTCAAACCACTTACTCATTAAATTGGTCTGCCAGCATCTGACATAGCTACACCATCATCCAAGGCAAGCTGTGGAAAGTTACTAAGGAGTAAGTAACAAAAAAAAAAAAAAAAAAAAAGAAGAAGAAGAAGAAACTTGGCCCCTTCTTTGGAGTGATAAGGATCTAAAGGAGAAGAATGTGGTTTGGCACAGAGCAGATTTTTATAGGCAGTGCCGTGCAGGATAAAACTTTAGCAACCAGCATAGAACACTGAAAGCTAAAAACAAACAAACTGCTAGAGGAATGAAACTCAGGAGTTTTTCATTGATTTAAGAGGCATCTGGGAACCACTGGAAGGTCCTAGAAAGGAAAGTACTACGTAATGATGATTGTGACTAGAAAGAAAACTCGTTATATGCAGGCTTAGGGGACTGGTTAGACGTTAATACCAGCTTGATAACGGGGCTTAGTTAAACTGAAAGTGATATTTCTCACAGTGGCTCCACAGCAATTTAAAACTGGCCACAAAACTGGAATTGGAGCCTCAGTAATGCCCCGATGAGTAGGGTGAAATTAACCAAGCCTATGACACTTTCTCTGCTTATTATTGTTTTATCTTTTTATTATTATTATTATTATTATACTTTAAGTTCTGGGGTACATGTGCAGATTGTACAGGTTTCTTACGTAGGTATACATGTGCCATGGTGGTTTGCTGCATCCATCACCCTGTCATCTACATTAGGTATTTCTTCTAATGGTATCCCTTCCCTATCATCCCACCCACTGCTATCCCTCCCCTAGCCCCCTACCCCCAACAGGCCCCAGTACATGATTTTCCTCTCCCTGTCCATGTGTTCTCATTGTTGAACACCCACTTATGAGTGAGAACATTCAGTGTTTGGTTTTCTGTTCTTGTGTCAGTTTGCTGAGAATGATGGTTTCCTGCTTCATCCATGTCCCTGCCAAGGCCCTGAACTCATCCTTTTTTATGGCTGCACAGTATTCCATGGTGTATACGTGCCATTTTCTTTGTATAGTCTATCATTGATGGGCATTTGGGTTGATTCCAAGTCTTTGCTATTGTGAATAGCGCTGTAATAAACATACGTGTGCATGTGTCTTTATAACAGAATGATTTACAAGCCTTTGGGTATATACCCACTAGTGGGATTACTGGGTCAAATGGTATTATTTTTAGATCCTTGAGGAATCACCACACTGTCTTCCACAATGGTTGAACTAATTTACACTCCCACCAACAGTGTAAAAGCCTTCCTGTTTCTCCACATCCCCTCCGACATCTGTTGTCTCCTGATTTTTTAATGATTGCCATTCTAACTGGCATGAGATGGTTGGTCTCTCAATATGGTTTTGATTTGCATTTCTCTAATGACCAGCGATGAGCTCTTTTTCATATGTTTATTGACTGCTTAAATGTCTTCTTCTGAGAAGTGTCTTTTCATAAAGATATTTCTACATCAACTTTCTGCCTCACAGTGTCACTGTTGTGATAAAATTAGACTCTGGTGTGAAAATCTATGTGAACTGAAGCCTAGTAACAGTGAAATTAGTGATATTATTATTGCTGTCTAGGAAGAGAAGGTGAGAGAGAGGCAGGGAAATAAACCTTGTTTCTGTGTTGCACTTAAGGAGTGAGTCTGGCTTGATATAATTTTATACTCAACAGTGTACATGTGGGTAGGGTAAATTTTTAATATATGATAATATTAAATTCTTAGTCATTCTGATGAGTCATTTTAGCCTAATTATCTGGCTTTATCGTATAATATATGTTATGACTTTGCCACGTGCCAGCATCCTTAGTGTTAGAGACACTGCTTTTATGTCTGTATTTTTCTTAAAGGGCTTAAGCAAGGGACCCCTTGGCATATAAAATGTGCAGTATTGGGCCAGACGCAGTGGCTCATGCCCGTAATCCCAGCACTTTGGGAGGCCAAGGCGGCAGATTACCTTGGGTCAGGAGTTCGAGACCAGCCTGGCCAACATGGTGAAACCCCATCTCTACTAAAAATCCAAAAATTAGCCAGTCGTGGTGGTGGGCACCTATATTCTCAGATACTCAGGAGGCTGACGCATGAGAATTGGTTGAACCTGGGAGGCAGAGGTTGAGTGAGCCGAGATAGCGCCATGGCACTCCAGCCTGGGCGACAAGAATGAAACTCCATCTCAAAAAAAATAAATAAATAAAAATAAAAGTACAGTGTTGTGTGGGAAATTTAGGAAATCAGTTTTGGGCACAAGTCATGACTCATCTCTCACTTACCAGTCCCCCTGTTCTTTTAGTCTCATGACCAGAAGATGTGAGGTTTGTGCTGTTTCCATTGTAAACCAATTAAACTCTTGAAGTGCCAGTCCATGAGTATCCATCTTCTCACAGGCATATATGGGAACAATTAAAGTACTTTCGAGCTTGTTGTTAACTTAAAGAAGAGAAAAAAGGAATGTGAGAGCAATTCAGGATGATTTTTAAATATTGTTATTCTATTGGAAGCAATTTAGAATCAAGAAGAAATTCTTGCTTCTAATCGTGAAAGACAATATTGTCAGGGATTGTATTAAAAGATTTTGTAACAAGAAGAATGGAGAGAATTCTGTATATTCACTTTAATTCTCATGGGTTGAAAGTCTAGCTTTCCACCCCTAGATTCTTTAAATATGAAATTTTCAGACCTGAATATATGCAGTAAGATGCTAACTTACAGAATTCATCATTTTGAAAGATTTTGAATGTGTTTTCATAGTGATCAGAACTTCCTTAAGGTCTGGAATGTTTTTAATGTTGGATCCACAATGGATTACAAAGTGGGAAGATAAGATGTGTAGAGAATTTCTCTTTGTTCTGATGGTTTGCAACTGGGGCGTCTTAAAAAATTAACAAATTATTTACATTGACATTAAACTGATTTCCTTCCCAACCCCTCCTACCCTTTTCTAAATTTTACCATAGCGAACAGTCAGAACTTAAGGTTTTTACCTGGTGAACCAGGATTCTCATTCCTACTTCTTCTGAATTAGTTAAATTTGGGGTTCATCTTAGTGTTCCAAGAATATGTTTCTTTCCTTCATTGTCTAGTATGGACACAACTTGAATTCCATTATGTTCAAAATATCACAAACACAATGCCCCAAGGTTAAGAGAAACAGGTAAGTTCCCAATAACATGAACAACTCCAAACCAAATACTAAGCATCCCTGTTGATAAAATTTCCCCACCAGTGGGAATGCTTCATTTGTTTCTCAGCTACTTCTTTCCTCAACTCCTCTTTCGTCCCTGGCTCTAACCTAGCACTCAAGTGCCTATTAATTGCTTGCACATCACAGAACTTTACTTATTTATTTATTATTTTTTGAGACAGAGTCTCTCTCTGTTGCCAGGCTGAATGCAGCAGTGCGATCTCAGTTCACTGCAACCTCCGCCTCCCAGGTTCAAGCCATTCTCCTGCCTCAGCCTCCCAAGTAGCTGGGATTACAGGTGCATGCCACCATGCCCAGCTAACTTTTTAAAATTTTTAGTAGAGACAGAGTTTCACCCTGTTGGCCAGGATGGTCTCGATTTCTTGACCTCATGATGCACCTGCCTTGTCCTCCCAAAGTGCTGGGATTACAGGCGTGAGCCACCTCACCAGGCCAGATCTTCATTAATTTTTTTTAACTATGTCTCTAAGGAGTTCTATTTTCCACCTATAAATATAACCAAAAAATGTTTGCCTAATCCATTTAGCTTTCTGTCTAAGGGTATCTATTTTGAGCTGTTCAAACAATATTCTGTCCCATCCCACGAGCCAGTGTTAGAGACTCTAATCTTACATTTACTAAGAACTGAAAACAGGCAAACATTTATCCAGGTACTGTGGGGGAAAACAAAAGTGAAAAAGATATACTGGTAAATAAGAGGTGACTAGGAAGAAAGAACAAGGTTTTAGATATACTGAGTTTATTCAGATTTTGTAGAAGTCTTCAGCAAACAAATAGATTTTGTTACTTAATAATTTACTCAGGTGAGTTTTGGAAATAAAACTGAAAATATGCTAGAAGCTCTCTCCCCACCAGGCAGGTGCAATATCAAATCACTAATGCAACCATAATCCTAGTAGGCAGCCTATTTCCAGAGAGTTCTGTGTATCTTTGTGCCTCAAAAACTGCCTTCTCCATATCCCTCCTTTGTTAGCTGGCCAAATTACTGGATGTCTGCCTGCATGCCTGGTTATCATCAAGGTTCTCTGTTAGCCTCGAGGACTTCTCAGGACACTGCCCAGCTTGATGGCTTTTTATGGTCCTGTTTATTCCATGACCACACCCTTTCCATTTTGGTTCTGCTGGATCTTCTAGTTCAGTAAACCCTAATTGCATTTCTGTTCATAATGAGGGAAATCATAAAAACAACAACCCCTCTATTCTAATTCCTGGTGTTGTCACTTAGTGTTTGGACCTAACTGAATGATCAGTGGTTTTGATGTATCCCATTCAGCATTCAGAAGAGGTGAAGCTCCCTTTCTTCACTTCCTACCATCTTAGGCACCAAACTCATTGATCCTGCAGTATCTCTTCAGTTATCATTAGAAAATAGTTAAACTTTTTCTATCATTTATTCTACTAGCAATGTAATACATAACTTTATGGTCCAGAACTTTTTAACAATACGTCATTTAGAAGATAACATGGATAACTACCAGTTCAAGTGCAGAATTGTTAATAGACCATAAAAAGATATTTGTTCATACAGAGTACCACTTATTGCCTTCCTACTGTACCCTTTATCTAATCACTGTGTTGATGTCTCTGTGCGGTAATAATTTCATTTTTGAACTTTAAAATAAGCCTTGAAATGACTTAAGCATCTGCTTCGTCATGAAGGTATACCTTCCCTGAGTGTTGGTACCAGCGCCTATTAGCTGGTTTCCCTGAGCATTTTCCGACTTCTCGCAGCACATTTTAATAAATTAAAGCTAATGTAAAGCAACTTACAACTTTAAGAGCAGACAGACTGAAAAGATAATAAATCAGTTGTAAAATTTTTTTTCTATAGCTGAGTGTTCTCTCAAAAATGAAGGTCGTGGCATCTCAAAATCAGTAACTTTTATATAATAGAAATAGGCTGAAGGAAATAAAAATAAAAAGAAAGATTGTAGAATGGGGAAATTCGTTCATTTCCCAGCATTTGTAATGTCCAAGGATTCATCAGTAAGGCAGAGTGGTAGGGGAAGATGGGGGATAGCACCCTTTCCTAAGCCAGAACAGAATGGGACATTGGATGCATCTAGTTGAAAGAGACTTGTCAAAGTTTAGTTACACACTTTGCACTGCAGCATCTAAAATGGTGCAGTAAGATTATCCAAGGGATAGGCTGAACATCAGAATGGGGAAGTTAAATGCATACCATGGTAGGTGAGAAAGCAGTAGGTGAAGGACACATCTGAAGTCCAGGAGACCTAGATTGGAATCCTGACTCTGCTTTTGCTAGTACAATAGTTTTATAAATGTAGGCAAGTTATTTAACCTTCATAAGACTTGCTGTCCTTATGTATAATATTAATATAATAATAATTATTATAAAGAACCGTGGGATCTGAGGGCCTTGATTATTGGAAACCTTTCAAAATGTTATATACTGCATTCTGAAGAGTCCCTGGAAAAGCAAACCAGGGATCAGCCTGAGGAATGTTTGCTCATAAATAATAGGATGAGACTTTGGGCCAAAGGGAGTCAGGGAAGGGACTAGCAAGAGATTAGAGCTTGTTAAAAACTCAAACTAGTGTTAAAATGGAAAGAAAAAGTTGGGGCAAAATCCATGTAGGATGTGCTAAGTCATTCCAAGTGGAGTAAGCAATCTGGGGTCCTAGGGTTCAGCACTGGAACATAATGAGCTGCTGAGCTATGCAGGAAAGAGAACAGTTAGCCCCGCACCACGTGGGAGCCAAGGAGGTGGCACCACTGCCGTGTCCCAGCTTAACCTAACAGAGGCAACAGTGGCATCTAAGAAATTGCTCTACTTTTCTGCCTGGAGCTTGCTTCAGACCACCCTCCTTCACAGTTAGACTGGGACTCAAACTAACTAGAGGCTGGATTGTGAATGAGAAGAGAATGTTGCTCATTCTTGATTTTCCTCATAGAATTATAAATACCTTCATTGACTATTTCCTCATCAAGCCCTTAAAAAAATAGTCTTTGCTATTTAGGGGTTCATTGTTTGGGCTTTGTCAGCCTTGTAGTGGTTTCCGGGCTAGCCATCTCTGTATCATTGAAGCACTGTCTCTAAAATCTGAAATATAATCTACAGAATCCATCTTATTATGATGAAGTTCAGAAACAGACACCAATATATTAAGGAACAAAGAGATAAACTGGAAGTCTGGTTTTTCAATCCCAGCTTTGAACCAGGTTTTTCTGTCTTCCCTACACTCAACAGCTCTGTTATACCACTGAACTTGTTCCTAAGTCTCTTTCTGCAGGCAGGAGAGAGGTATCCTGCTATTTTCCGTTTGTTATCCCTGCAAGTCAAGTTTTAGCTGTGTGAGGATGATGGACGACAGCCAATGTGGGTCCATACATCCACAGAAAGTCTAACCTAGCATGGTTATGATCATCTCTCTTTCTGCTTCTTGTCTATATCTTTTAGGTAGGGAATAGCATGAGAAGAGCAAGTACTGAGACATGTGCTGGTTGGTTTCTACATTCGATATCTCTACCCCAAGACTAATCAAGAGGCAAATCTTAAATGTTTGTGAAAAATCTCATAATAATATGAAAACAGCTTTTGAGGAAAATTGTAAAACTTTTTTGAAAGATATTGTGAGTATTTGGGTGCACCAAGAGGCAGACACCGAGATGTAATTAGAAATACAGCATATTTGTTAGGGGAAACATCTGAGGGATAAATGGGAGAAGAAAATGAGGGAGCTTTACACTGTGATGCAGGTTGCATGCCTGTAGAAAAAAAGGGGAAAGGAATAGTCTCAGACCACAAAGCAAATCTAAGAAAGTTTCCATCAGTCCAATGGGGAATCCTTGAGCTAAAGTTACTTCTCAGAGGAGACCTTAATTAAGCCAGAATGGACATGTATTAGTACCCTACTGTGCTCAATCATTGGCTGAAAGCAACCTGGGGGAAATGCAGTGTCAGCTGCCTGAACTTGGTGATGGATCCAGAGCAGCAGCAACTGGAATCTTCATCAATCAATCGTACTTTCTATAGCAGAAGATCAAGAAAGTGCATTTTCATGGTCACTGCAATATTAAAAAATCTATGAGTAAGTAGCAAGAGATTCCATGTTTATAAATAGAAATTTTGAACTTTATATTTTAAAAAATTACCAATTCTTCCCAGATTTATCTAAACTCAATGGAATTCCAATTAAAATATTAACAGAATTTTAAAATTTATGTGTTGTTTGTTTTAGTGGAACTTGATAGGACTCTCTATAAAATTATATGGAGAAAAAGGAAAAATAACCTCAAAACAAAAACACAGGCACCCTTGAAGAAGAAAGACCAAGATGGCAAAATTTGCCTTTTCAAGAGTCAAAACACTGTAACATTATGCTAATTAAGAGATGATGATATTAGTTCTGAAATACACAAATAGAATAATGGGCTAAAAGTTAAAGCCTATAGTAGACCAACACACATATAGAGAGACTTGATATGTGTTAGAAATTTGAAAAATTTGTTCCTAATTATTATGTTGAGAAAACTAGTCATCCATATATGGGAAGAAATGAAATTAATTTCTGACTTACACCATGAATAAACATCAATTCCTGGTCAATTAAAGATTTAAATGTTAATGCCAACCTATAAAAATAAGACAAAAAAAAACACAGGAGGATTATCTGTATTCTTTGTAGAGAAATATTCTTGAATAAGACAAAAAAATGTAAACTGTAATGAAATAATTAATAAATTTTGCTACATTGAAAAAATATAGGAATCCAAGTATATAAAACCAAGAAAGAAAAGACAAGCCAAAAATTGATATATTTGTCATGCTAATCAGAAAATAGTTTCCATAAAACCATAGAACATCTAAAATCGGTATAGATAAAACAGATGACCATAGAAAGGAGGACAAAAGATATTAAGAGGTAACAGACAGAAAACTAAGTAGTAACTAAGAAAAGTAAGCTAAATCACAATAAAACACCATTTAACTGTTGGAAAAAATTTAAAAACTAACTATTCCAAGTATTGGCAAAGATGTGAAAGAAAGAGAAAATTGTGAGTTTCTAATAGAAATGCATTTTAACAAATACTTTTAAAGCAAATGTTCTAGGCAAATTTCTAGCAAAATTACTAGGTAAATTTTAAATAGATGCAACTAATTATTTGCTCAATTAAACTCTGTTAAATTTGTCTAAAGTTTTCCTTTTAACAAGTTAAATAGGAAGTTTTAACTGCATTTGTAATATTTTAACTCTCAAAATAGATGCGCATTTGTTATAATCATTTCTTAGACTTCTTAGCTTCTTATCTTAAAAAGTAGTGTTGCAGAATTGTTTGTAGTGGCATTGGAATCAATCACTTGACACAGAACGTGGATTTTTGTAGTAAGAGTTTAAACACAATTGCATTGCCCCTGTGTTAGACAACCAAACTGTTACCTGCTTTGCAAGGCTTAACTTAAAATCATCCAGCCCAGGTTCTAAAACTTTATGTATATCATCCTCTGCTTTCTCTCTTTCTGAAACAATTTTAACCCTATGTCATTATTGTATTCTCCTTTATTGCAGTCAATCTAATAAACTTTCTTTGACCAAGTTTTTCACGTAGTCTTTTGGGCAGTCAACAGTAGTATACTTAATAAATATACTTATAAAAAATGATCTAGAACTACACGTATCAATGTGAATAAATCTCATACAGAGAGTACTGACTTAAAAACACTAATAATACAACAGAAGCTGCTATAGAGACATACAGTTTGGTTCCATTTTACAAAATGTAAATACATGAAAATAATAGTATACATTACTTAAGGAAACATGAAATTATGATCAAGTTGAGTAAATAAAGATAGATAATACACACTGACCTGTCAACAGTAAGTCGAGGGTTTAGGGAGTGAGGAGTAAGAAAGAAGATTGTAGTCAGGAGATTGTTAAATTAAGTTTAGCCTACGTCAGTTGCGGTGGCTCATGCCTGTAATCCCAACACTTTGGGAGGCCGAAGCAAGCAGGTTGCTTAAGCTCAGGAGTCCAAGACAAGCCTGGGAAACATGGCAAAAAACCTATCTCTACAAAAAATACCAAAATTAGCCAGGCATGGTGGTATCTACCTGTAGTCCCAGTTACCCAGAAGGCTGAGGTTGGAGGATCACCTGAGCCCAGGAGGTCAAGGCTGCAGTGAATTGTGATCAAACCACTGTATTCCACCCTGGGCAACAGAGTTAAATCCTGTCTCAAAAAAAAAAAAAAAAAAAAACCTAGATAGATAGAGAGAGATAGATAATGTTTAGACTAAAGCTGCCTCGTTACATATTTTAAGTCTGTACATAGTGAACTGTAACTTCACTGGATGTGTAAACAGACTGTAACTTACTCTTGTACTGATCACTGAGTTGTGGCCAGCTGTTCCAACTGTGTTCCAATCAGGCAAATACTGTAATCAGTTTGGTGTTTCAGCACCTCACTTCCATTTTCTGTATGTCACTTTCCTTTTTCTGTCCGTAAATCCTCTGTAGCCTTGAAGTAGCACAATGAACCGAATCTATTCTGGTTCATTGGGCTGCCTATTTATGAATTATTCTTTGTTCAACTAAACTCTGTTAAATCTAATTTTTCTAAAGTTTTTCTTTTAACAAGATACACGGGAAGTTTTAACTGTATTTGTAATATTTTAACTCTCAAGATAGATGGTCGCCTCATAGGTGTTTCTATTATTATTGAAACTTTTTGTAATTTTGACTATTTCATTACAATGTTTAAAGGAAAATGTACTGTAGTGATGTTACTGGAAAGGGATCCCCATCCACACCCCAAGAGAGGGTTCTTGGATCTCATGCAAGAAAGAATTTGGGGCTAGTCCATGAAGTGAAAACAATTAAGAAAATAAAGAAATAAAGAATGGCTACTCGATAGGCAGAGAAGCAGCATGGACTGCTCAGCTGCTTATACTTATTGTTACTTTTTAATTATATGCTAAATAAGGGATGGATTATTCATGAGTGTTCTGCAAGGGACAACAATTCCCGGAACTAAGAGTTCCTCCCCTTTTAGATCATATAGGGTGACTTCCTGACATGGCCATGACATTTGAAACTGTCATGGTGCTGGTGGGAGTATCTTCTAGCATGCTAATACATTATAATTAGCATATAATGAGCAGTGAGGATGGTCAGAGGTCACTCTCTTCACCATCTTGGTTATCGTAGGATTCTGGCCAGCTTCTTTACTGCAATCTGTTTTATCAGCAAGGTCTTTGTGACTTGTATCTTGTGCCAACCTATTTCATCCTGTGACTAAGAATGCCTTAACCTCCTGGAAATGTAGCCCAGTAGATCTCAGCCTTATTTTGCCCAGCCCCTATTCAAGATGGAGCTACTCTGGTTCAAACGCCTCTCACTGGTATATTTGAAAGTGATAGTTTCCAGAGAGAGGGAATGGTGATAGTATCAAATGCTGCAGAGTTCAAATGCGAGAATTAACAAGTGTCCTTCGGATGGAAGAACCTAGTATATTCTTGTTGACTTGGCAGTTGTCTGAGTGGTGTGGTAGGAATGATGGTTGAGAAGAGATTGGAAATTGTGAGGTAGAGGCAAGGAAAACCAACAACATACATGAAAGAAAATATTTATTCCAACAGAATTCTGTTGTAAGATGGCCTGGGCACAGTTCAAAAGCAGACCTACACTCAAGAGGTTTATCACATGTGCTTTTCTCTT
Organism: Cacajao melanocephalus; assembly: GCA_963573385.1. NCBI lineage: Eukaryota > Metazoa > Chordata > Mammalia > Primates > Pitheciidae > Cacajao > Cacajao melanocephalus. The sequence continues at coordinate 27,587 of CAUYLG010070551.1, forward strand.
TGTGTATTCCCACTGCACTTTAAACCAACACACATTGTAAGCAGTTTCTTTGCTGAGAAGCAGTAAAAATGCAGCAAGTGCTTGTAGTCATGCAGTATGCATTTTTACAAACCTTGACTGCTTTGCTTTAGGTCACTATACATAAATGACAAGGAGCCAATAAAAGTTCAGTAGGATGGGTACATTGGGGCAGATTTACCCTAAGTGGGAATGAACTAGAGGTGGGAGGGGAGTTTCCAATTGTTGACTCCATTTAAGGGGTTAGGAGGAAAATGAAAGATGGAGACGAATAGATCTAGGATTTAGGAAGAGACAAATAAGAATAGGAGAAATAAAATATGAAAAATGAGGATTAGGAAAAGCCTCCCTCAATTTGCAATTCTTGACCCATGAGAGTACATTTAATGCTTCCTTTGTCTTCAATAAATACATCCACAATTAAAAATGCATTATCTGTGCAAAACACATTGTGAAACTACATGCTTTCTTCTTGAAGCAGCCAAGCTAAGGTACTTAACTAAGTGCTTACAAAAATGTTAATCCTCTGGCAACAACTACCAGAAGATTTTGTATACCAAGTACAGTCAGAAATAAATGATCACAAATGAAGGTTAAGTCAGAGCACCATCCTAAAATGTAAAAGTGGGAGGTAAGAATTTAATAGCAATAATCAAAATGAAAGATAGTCAATGAGCTGTTCTTAATAGGATAGCGAGATTTAGCAAAGATGACAGGATGACCAGTTTGAATTTGAATTTAAAATAAACAACACATAATTTTTATAGTATAAATACATTCCTTGCAATATTTAGAACAGACTTGTATTGGAAACCTTAATTTGCTGTTTATATGAACTTCAGTTTTAACTGAGTGTAGCGTATTTTATCTAACAGTTCCAGTGCTCGGGTGCTCTCACTGATCTTCGGAGTTAAACAGTTACCTTCTTTCTGTTTCTTACTCAATTTCATTTTCAATTTTCCTGTCATATCTTTCTCTTCTTTTAATATTATATATCTTTCAGGGAAGTGACAAATGGAATGAGGTTTCATTTCTCTGAGATCTTATGTTTTAGACTAATTGCTTTACTTAGAACCTTCTCTAAATTATCTAGTCACACTTTGACATATTTCTAGTAATAGAGTTCATTAGTATTCTATTCCCCCTTAAAATTAATTTTGTTCAAAAGACCTAGTTCTAACTTTCATGACTTTGAATTTTGGCTTTTCAGTAAACTCAGCTGAAAAACTCTTTAGTTATACTACTATGCATTTTGTTACAGATGCAAGAAATGTTAACATCATGTTGACAAATAGCAAAGATTCTCTCCTTGACTAAACTTTAGTCAGACTCCTCCTCAATTTAGCCCCTGACATTTGAACTTTTATGTTCATCTCTATATTGTCCAATTCTAGCAAGAAATCTAAGTCAGGTCAGCAATAATGCCCCATCCTCAATATCTGATCACCTTGATATCAGGTTTCTCCTTCTCCATCACCAAGGTGAGGTCTGATCATCCTGGCTGGCAGTCAGCAAGAATCCTGGTAGGTCAGTTTAGTCCAAATCCACCCTTACTCCTGCTTTTCCCCCACTGACTCCCCACCTTTACCCTGCTTTTGCTACTTGGGTATAAATTTTCAAATTGCTTTGTTATATTTAAAATTGAGCCCCATCTCTCTCCTCTATTACAAAAGCTTATTGTAGTGACCTCCCTTAAATGAAGTCTTCCTTACTGATTTTAGTAAGTGTCATGAATAGTTTTCCCTTCAATACAGAAACAAGTAATTTCAAAAAAAATTAAAAGAAATCTACTCTGGGAAATAGACATGGCTAAATATGTTAATAAGGATTACTTTCACAAATGTGGCTCATGTGGAACCCTGTACTAATTTCCATCAACCCGTCTTCTTTATGCAATAAAACAGAGTCAAGATATTCATTTAAGGAAATCAATCCTCCAAACCTAAGATAGATTTCATCACTTAATACTGTCTCCAAATACAAATATAAAAATTTTTAAATGATTTATTCCAGAGCAATGCATTTCTCTTAGTAAATTTTAAGTGCAATAAGTTTTACTTTGTTATGTGAAAAAGGTGTTTAAATGCACTGGATTTTACAAAACCTTTCCATGCTTTGCAGTTGTATTCAGATCTGTGTCTTCATTTTGTTTGAAATTATCCATGTGAAGTAAGCATTTATAATTTTATTCTTACTAAACATAACTATTAACATTTTAAAGTGTTCTTCTTAAGGTAAATAGCTTTCTAAAGATGAATAACATTTTATTCCTTCCCAAATAATGTATATATATTATTGACTATATTAATGTATCTTCCCAATATCACCAAAGAAGTACAAGGCTTTGTAGTAAAACTGACATGGGACTTAGCCCTCGCCCCATTCATTTCTGCTCTGTGATATTGTATAAGCCACTTAAACTCTGTATTTTAATTTTTATTTTTGTAAAAGTGATCTAATTAGAACTGCTTTATAAGGATACTGTGAAAGTTAAAAGTATTAATGCAAGCAAAACACTTTTAATGCCTGGATGATTCTGAGTGTTAGCAGTATCACTTATCAGTGGGAAATCTTACATTTGAGTCTTTTTTTACATTTAGGATGCATTAATTTTTATTATATGGACATTCACAATCATTTGGGATTCCTTACACCTTCCATATAGAAAGGTGAATACATAGCAAAGTAGAAAGAATGTTGTCAGGAAACCTTCCAATGCCTTTTTCCAGTCTTATTTTTCATCTTGTTATCCTCTTCCCCTGTCCCAGCTACTCGATATCTTTATGTTGGCTCCCATAACGTGTATAAAGGAGGATAGGGAAAGAAATTTTCTGAGTGGCATATCACCTACCTGGATCTATAACACTTAGATTTTCAGAACCACCCTCTTGCAAACTCCTACCTCTGTTAGCATTTATATGATGCATAATTTAGGGCTCAACTGTGAATCTCAGATCAGATCTCTCTTATCTTTCCCTTTGTGGAAAAAGAAAAAAAAAGCTACTACCAAACCTGCTTGCCTTCCTCTTAGTAATGTAGGTACAGATAGTTATGACCATGCTACTGAGTTCTGACTAAAGAAATGTGGTTAGAAATAATACACACTACTCACAGGCATCATCCATAACATTTCCCTCTGAATCTTTCCCTCCCTCTCTCATTCTTCCTCCATTTTCAGCATGAAACGTATCAACAAAGAAGCCAAATTACGGAAATCAGATACTCGTCCAGTATTATGAACTGAATATTTGTGTCTCCCCCAATTCCTATACTGAAATCCTAATTCCCAGTGTAATGGCATTAGGAAGTAGAGATGGGGCCTTTGAAAGACAATTAGATCATGAGTGTGGAGCCCTCATGAATGGGGTTAGTATCCTTCTAAGAAGAAACACAAGATAGATGATTCTCTCTTGACTATGTGAGAATACAACAAAAACACGGCCATCTGTAAACTGAGAAGAGAGACTTCACAAAGAATTGACCATTGTGGCAACCTAATCTGGAACCCAGTTCCAGCCTTCAGAATTGTGAGAAGTAAATATTGTTCAAGAGAAATAGTTATACATGGGCTCAGGCATCAAGAATATTAAACAAATACTCCGTATTTATAGTTACACAATAGCTGAATGTCATAAATACGTTATGTCACATGACAAAGAAAATTAAGTTTACAGGTAGAATTACAGAAGTCAGGGTGGTCAAAGATGCCCACATCCTTATTCCCAAAAGCCATGAGTATTATATTATGCTATGTGGCAAAGGAAGATTAAAGTTACAGTTATAATTAAGGTGCTTATCAGCTGACTTTAAAATAGGAAAACTATCCTGGATTATCCTTGTGAGCCCAGTGTAATCCTTTAAAACTGGAAGAGGGAGAGAGAAGAGGAGGTAAAGAAGTATGAGGAGTACTCTACCCACCATTGCCAGCTCTGAAGATGGAGGAAGAAAACCTTGGACCAAGGAATGCAGGAGCATCTAGAAGCTGGAAAACGTAAGAAAATGGCTTTTCCTCGAAAGCCTCCAAAAATAAAAAATAAAACAAGCAAACTGCTGAGATCTCGATTTTTACTCATTAATATCCATGTCACACTCTGACTGTATTTGTATCATGTTAAACCACTAAATTTGTGCTGATTTCTTACTCTTCCAACTTCAGGCAACTACTTGACTTGTAGACTTGTAGCTGCATCACCACAATCTCTTCCTCCAAGGTCGCATTGCCTCATCCCTCTTCATTCTGTGGCAGACCTCTCTGCCACACAAATGTCATTAGATTTAGGAACCATACAAGAAAGTCCAGGATAATCTTCTCATGTGCAAAACTACCAAAAAGAAAGAAAAAAGCAATCCTGTTCTGTCTGATTTCTAAATTCTGAAAATACTTTGCATGCTACTGAGAAGCTAAAGTCAAAATTCCAGGTAATAGCAAGCCAATAAATTTGAAACAGAAATGCCAAAAATAACAAATGAAAAACTTTTAAAAGAATCAACTCTTTAGACAGCACGTATATTATAAATTTGAGAAACATATTAGTTTATCATTTTTAAAAAGTTATATTGGTAGAGAGAGGGGAGGAGAGACAAGTATACAATATAAACTTTGGGGAGAATCATTCCCCTTTCTAATCTAGCGGGTTCTTCTGTTTGTTTCAGGAATGTTGTTTTTTTTTTTCTCATATTGGGGAAAAATCACAACCGTTTATATTAATTTTTATTAATTTCAATGACAAATATCAATTAATAGACACTTTGAAACATCACAACTGAGACATTCAATGCCACAGTTTGGTAAGAGTCCATGTTATGATCCCTATCTTATGACAAAAAGATTAAAGCTAATGGTGTAAGTGATATAGAATACAGAAGAACTAAAACTTGAACATAGTTCAAGTTAAGAACTGCTGTGAAATACCACTCTGCTTTTTACAAATTCTACATCATTTAATACTGCCGTTATGAAAAATGAAGTTTTCTTATATCCCACTGCTATTTTGTTGTTGGTGGTGGTGGTGGTGTTTTGTTTTGAGATGGACTTTCACTCTTGTCACCCAGGCTGGAGTACAGTGGCGTGATCTCGGCTCACTGCAACTTCTGCCTACTGGGTTCAAGCAATTCTCCTGCTTCAGCCCCCAAGTAGCTGGGATTACAGGCACCTGCCACCACGCCCATCTAATTTTTGTATTTTTAGTAGAAACAGGGTTTCACCATGTTGGCCAGGCTGGGGTCTCGAACTCCTGACCTCAGGTGATCCACCCGCCTCAGCCTCCCAAAGTGCTGGGATTACAAGCATGAGCCACTGTGCCCAGCCCCCAATGCTATTAAGGAAAGTAGTGTTTTCTTATATCTACAAAGTTAAAGATAAGTACAATATTACGCAGAGCTTACATTGAACTCAACTCTAATAGATCTCATGATTCCTTTCTTTCTGAATCCATGTACTTCAAGCTGCCTTACTTACAGAGAATTTTCCTCAATGCTACAGTTTCAGGGAGAGCATTGGCATCAGAAAAATATAATTGCTTCACTGACCCAGTTCATGACATGAGTTACATCCAAGTCTACAAATTGAGTGGATTGATTGTTGCAGTCAGCTCACTGAGTTCAGGATTCCATTACCCACACCCTGTTGGGGATTGGTCATTGTAGGAGGCTGACCTAGTCTCATTTGTTGTGGTTGCCTTCTGTATTTTATCTTAACTTCTTGTCTAGGTCTTTGAATCACCTTTATCTTCCTATTGATTATCTTACTACTTGACTGGTTTTGACACATTGTTTCATTCCCGTTTATGGTGAAACAAGTTTCTAATGACTGTGTTGCCTCCTCAGAAATAGATTAGGGTGAAAATGTTTAAAAGTTTTAGAAATTAGCTTATTAATGTTTCTATTAATTTTTATGATGATGTCCCCACATTAGTAATCAGTGAAAATCAACTTTAAGTTATCTAGATCCAAAATGAAGAAGAAGAAATCTCATTATCTACGTCTCTCAGTTATTCCTGTCCTACTCCTGTTGACATTATTCTGATGTCCAGAGAGGTCCCCACTCCCAGGCTGCCCTCTTCTCTGAGTAGAATCACAGTCTTTCTCTGTTACTATTCTGCTGTCTTAAACTGTGATTGAAATGCCATTATCTTATCTTGGCTTGCATATATTCTGTTTTTCTCCCATCTGTCTCTTTCCAGGGACCTTTCTTATTCCATTTGTCCAAACCAGAGAAGACCCTCATGCTCTATAAGAATTTTACTCCCCAATCTTCCCCCACCTCCTTTTTCTATGCATTACATTTATAATGCATTCCCCTCTAGTTAAGAATTACTGTAAAACTCTTAAGTACAGGCAGTCCTGACTTAGGATGCTTTGATTTAATTCTTTGACTTTACAGTGGTGCTAAATTGTCACAATTTTGACATAATATACAGTTTTCAATAAGTTACACGAGATATTCAATACTTTATTATAAAATACCCTTTGTGTGCGATGTTTCTGCCCAAGTGTAGGCTAATGTAAATGTTCTTAGCACATTTAAGGTAGTCTAGGCTAAGTTATGATGTTTGATGGTTTAAGTATATTAAACACATTTTCAATTTATGGTATTTTCAGTGTGTGATGGCTTTATTGGGACATAACCTCATTCTAAGTCTTGAAGTATCTGTGTAGAGTTTTGCAAATGAAAATTATAAAGTTAAAAGTTAAACATATATAAAGCCATATACATATATAGAATAATTTCCTCTCTGTAAAATGTCTAAGGTGATGGTAAAGAAAGGAATAACATAAAATAGTATCAGATAAGATCACGGCAAAAGCAGAGACAGGAGACAAATTTATATTTAATACTATGTTAGAGCCATTTGTCATGGTGTGGGGCTCATAGTACTGAGATTATGAGTAGGAATATTCAACCAAGAGATTTGGAGACAAGGATGTTTTGATAACTGGGACTGATAGGCCACGTGTCTACCAGTCATTTTGTTTAATATAGCTACTTTTAAATACATGGACAGAACTTTAATCAGGCCACCCAAGATAAAGAAGCCTCTCAGATCACTCCCATTTCAATATTCCCTGAGTAAGCCTCATGATATCATTCGTTTACCCCCAGATCAGAAAATGGTTGGCTCCAGCCTGCAATCCCAGAAGGGGCTCATCTTTTGTCAACCAAGAGCAATCAAAAAGCCTTTTTTTCCCTCTTCCTCCACCCTTTTCTGTTACCTGTTTCTTCTCTAGGTCAAAATTTTTGGGAGGATAAAGCAGAAAGAATGTTATCTTTGTAGAAGTACTCTGTCTTTGTTTTAGAGTCATTCCTAGGAAAATGTTAGCATAAAATTATTTATTTTGACAGAAACTTTACTAGGTGATTCCAAAATCAAACATAGGACAAATGTCAACCAAAAACTGATTTTTTTTTGAGTTCCAGAATTAGATTATTTTTTAAGATACAGACAAAGCCTTTGTAAAAATGTGGAAGTATAAAGCATGGCAGAGAAGGGGCCTTCTCTGCAGACTCTGTCTCATGGGTGGACACGTGATAAATCCCTTAAATTGCTTCCCAGGTGCTCACAAGCCTCAGTAAGAAAGCTGAGTGGCGTGGTTTCTGCTGGAATGACTATTCAAGAACAGTAAACTTTGCTGACTCTGGTTGATTGAGCGAGAAAGGAAGTACTTGTTAAATGGCTAAGAGAGCTGTGCTCCAGGGCAGAGAGAAGCAACCACTCCTGCTTAACAGACCGTATAGAAAGAATAGCTATTGGAAGCTGCCATGTTTGCAGTTTTCTTCCAAGATGCAATTTATGGTTAAAAACTTTTAAATTATTAGTACTTTCAATTGACTCATCTCTATAGATTACATTTTAATTGAGAAATTATTCTCTCTGCAGGTGCAGATAGAATATATTTTGAATTCTATTTTTTGTAATAAAATGCATACATACTTCAGGTAAGATGTTTACAAAAATGTTTTTTTTTACCTCCTTTCAGAGTACTTTTATAAACATTTTTGCAAGACCAGGGTAATTTGTTTCTATTTATGGTACTTTAAAATGTTTTGTAAAATTTAGATGCTGGAAAATCATAGTCTTTCTCATTTCATTGCAGTGCAGAAAGGAATACAAATGTATCCAATTATAAAAAGAAGTACCATCAAAAGATTCTTCCCACATGTTGAAATAGTCCAAAGCATACATATAATTTCAAAATTATATTTTTTACCCTGAGCTTTCATTAATTAATTTGCTCAGTTTCATCCTTGCTCTTTCTGGGATAACTTTAATCATCTTTCCATTTGCAACCTTTGTTTTCAAATATATTTTGGCACTTGTTGATATTTTTATCTGATTTTGGTAATAGTATTCACAATGATGTCTGCTAGTTCACCTTTGACAAGAAAAGCCCTGAGTTACTGACAACAATGGATACAGGAGGTACATCTTGTGAATGTATAATCATTCAAAATTATGAGAAAACAGACTAAAAGAATCTGTAAAACCTTTCCAGAGATCATAATAAGGAAGACCATTTCCTTCCCATCTATTTTCCATATTGATTTAAAATGAGTACTGGAGAGAATTATTGACTGATTCATTTATACTCAAATCATTTTCCACTAGCACCAAATTGTTTCACTCCAACCCCCTACATTAGGTGAAGATGCTCCTAACAGTTTTGGTTATCAGGAAACTTAGCCTCACATCTCAAGCTTCAGCCAAAAGCAAAAGCAAAACGTGGGGTCAGACATAGCTTTTTAATGAGAAAAAGTGTGTAGACACATTCCTCACTAATACTGCATGGGGAAGTTCTGGTTCCTGTGAACTTATGCCAATTGACTATTAAAAGAAATGTTAGTTTGGACTCATAATGGTACAAAAAAACTAGATTAATAAAAGAGGATATAAATAGGTATAAACTAGGAAAAGGGGGGGAAATTGGGTGTCCTACGCTACACTGATTTGACCCATTAGTACTCTATAAATTTAATGAAAGAAAAAATATCAAGATTACATAGGCATGCCACATACATGTAACTGTCTCATAATGATAATCAGAGATTCTTTTGGCCAAAGAGTTCCTTGAGAACAACACATCAAAGATTCTATCATGTCCTCACTCCTGACAGCTCAAGGCTAACCAGGTTCTATGTGAATACCTCTAAGTGCAAGAAAGCAATACTTCTCCATTACTTGAGAATAACATTAAACGTCACAGTCACAGTTTCAATGAAATCTTTTTAAAGTATAACATTGCCCTAGTCCCTTGATATCTAAGTCAATTAGTGACAATAGTGGCTGCTGCTCCAGTTGCAAAAAAAAAAAAAATGGTGGCATTAAATATTTGATTTCTAGACACCTTGCCAACTTACAAAGCTCTTTGTCTACTTAACACATTGGTTTGTACATGGGATGGACTCAATATCTGTTTGACAATTAAACTGGAAAACATGCTTATGAATTATTTCTGGAAATCAATTTTTAACACAACGTCAATTTATGTGAGTATATATTGGTACCTTAGAATTGAGTCTCTTTATTTTGCTGACAGTTTCTTGAACTTCCAAAGCCTATTACTTCCCTAAACTCTAATCTTGAAAAACATCATTTTCCTTTCCTGTACGTGTACTATTATTTTAGCTGGGAATAAATACCCAGAGCATTGAACCACATTCTGCAAATTCTATGAAGTTTGAGAATACAACCTTCTTCTCTAAAGTGGCTGTTGAAAGAGTTGTTCATCTGACAGGTTTAAATGGTATTGAATCACTTTTGTCCTTCTCATATTGGAAAATATGTTTTCTTTACTCATACAATTGAAAAATATTGCCATTATTTTGAATTATCTTGTCTTTTAAAAGAATTTTATCTTGGGAGTTACTTGAGCTCCTTTTCAATATATACACTTTTTAACCTGTGTATTTTCTAGAGTGTAAGTATGCCTTTCTTATTTCTCTAGTGTCTTTGACTGATTTATAAGGTTTTATTTTTAACTTACAAGTTGTAGTTTTTCAGTTCTAGGGTTAAGGAGGTGATTTTTTCTTACTATGATGAGTTCCTTTACAAAGAACATTTTTAGTGTCTTCAACCTTTTCTATGATCACAGCTCACTTTTATATTTCCTGTAATTTTTTTTCTAACCTTATTTCTTTCCTATAAAAGTCAATTTTTGAACTCTTTCACGTTTCTTGCCAGAATGAACTGTTTTCTTTTCTGTTTTCTGATTCCTTCTGTTTCATTCTAGGCTCTTCTGCTCCATTTTTGATACTAGCATTCTCATCTTCTCTCATTTTCTGTGTTTCTGCCTACCTTCCCACATTGCATTACAATGATTATTTTAAATGTTTGTTGTAGACAACTCTCTGAGCCAGGTCGTTGCCTTTTATGTATTTGAAAATATAGTTTATCTCCAAACCTACTTTTCCATTGTTGGACAAGTTCTTTGGCACCTTCTCTATCATACAAAGTTGGAAAGTTTACAAGGTAGCAGCAGTCTGAATTCAAGAATTCTGGGGATCCACACATGTGAATAAAGATAAGTAACAATTTGGAATAATGAGAGAAGAAAAGCTAATAGCAAATGATAAAGTGAACTTTAAGAGAAATAAAAAATAACAAAATGAACAAATAAGATTATAAGAAATGTTAGGCAAATCTACTTTCCTGATTTGTATATTAAACATATTAAAGAAGTAGAAGCAAGTTTCTCATCAAAACATTTAATTCTAAGTGAATATTTTTTAATACAGAACATCCCAGACAGCAGGTATGGTTCTGGAGGTGGGATTTTAGGAGCCAGAAAAGAGTGGTGTGCACTTCATGCCTTCCAGGGGTTTAGTTTACTTATGGTGAGAAAACCTACAACACAAATAATTGCACAAGAAAATAAGGGGTAATGCAAGGTTACTTTTGATTAAGTGGCAAGTAGATGGAACAAACCATCAGAACTCTAAAATAAGAGGAGAAAGGAGTTTTATGACTTAGACCAGTGCCTTGATACTATTGTATTATTATTTTAAATGCACACTTTTTAATACTTTTTTATTTTTTATATATGATTTTTAAGAGCAATAACTTGTTGATTATTAAAAACTCAAACATCCTTGGTTAATTAAGAAGACAGTATCAGTCTAGCTAGCGGTTATTCATTTTATTATCATTTAAAAGTATTAGCTTTGAGCCTGAAAAGGAAGACATGATCTCACTTTTATATGGAATTTTTAAAAAGCTGAACTCTCAGAAGTAGAGAGTAGAATGGTGTTTACCAGGAGTGGATGTGGGAGGGTTGGGTTGGGTTGATGTTGGTCAAAGGATACCATAGCAGAGGGAAAAAGTTCAAGAGATTTATTATATTATCATAGTTAATAACAATACACTGTATTCTTATGACTTGCTAAGAGAATAGATTTTAAGTGTTTTCATCACAAAAGTATGATGAGTCTGTGAGGTAAAGATATGTTACCTCATTTACTCTTGATTTAGCTATTTCAAACTGTGTACATATTTAGCTTGATTTAGCCATTTCATAATGTATACATGTTTATACACATATTTTATGTAATAAATATATACATTTTAATCAATTAAAAATAAATAACTTTTTAAAAAGAAAAGGGAGTTTCAAATGTCTGCAACAAAAAGTTTTAAATGTTTGCAATTTAATTAAAGACAGATAATCACAAAATATGTGCATAAAAGGGCAGTCTTTAATAAGCATCCATCACCACTTAGAACTGTAGATCTAAATATGCAACTGCCCAGGTGTTTGGTAATAAGAAACAAATAAATGCTTGCTCCTGGGATGCCAGATGCAGAAGGCCAGGCAGTCTAAACATAAGAAAGAAAACTGAAAGTGAAATTGAAGGTTGTAGCGAGATCATAGATTGCGTTAAATAAATGATAAAACAGCAGGGTTTGAGAGAGAGGTTGTCAATAACTGGAAACCATTCTAACTGCTTTCTTTTAAAAAAAAATTCTTCAATTTTCCACTTTTTCTGCTGAAGCTATCAAGGAAGATCACTGCAATTGTGTATGAAGTGTTCCACAATTTTTCCATGGCAGTGATTAAAACACAATGTCAAATATTTTGAGCTGCGCCCACATCTACCTGAAAATGGATTATAATCACAATAAACAGTTGAAGTCTGTCTCAAGAAATAATGTGCTACAATTAGGCATTTGGGGTAAAAGGAAGAATGCACTGAATAAGTGCCTTAATTCTGATATTATTTGGGGTCCTTCTCCACCAGCATTTCAAATTGCAATAGTACAGCTTGGATACACTCAAAATATACACCGAAGGGAATGGACTTGAGCTTACAGAAATTCGTTGAGAGAGGCTCATGAACAGCTGTGAGTGAGTCTGCATATACCTTGCATCTCCTCTTTAAGCAGTGCTGGCCACACAAAGCCTGACTGGTAAGGTTTGAAGCAAATAATGGGCTCAGCACTTCCCCAGCAGGAGATGCTCCCGGGAAGACAGTGTCATGCTCTTTGCTTATAAAACTATTTGGGAAGGGATCATAATTTTTTTTTAATTTGCTTATTTGTTTATAGATTTCCTTAGAAAGTCCCTAATCAATCAACTAGTATCAGAAACAATTTTTATTTTTACTATTAGTATTTTTTTGATCCAGAGTCTCACTCTATCACCCAGGCTAGAGTGCAGTGGCATGATCTCAGCTCTCTGCAACCTCTGTCTCCTGGGTTCAAGTGATTCTCCTGACTCAGCCTTCCGAGTAACTGGGATGACGCACGGGCATCACCATGCCTGGCTAATTTTTTGTATTTTTAATAAAGGCAGGGTTACCCCATGCTGGGCAAGCTGGTCTCAAACTCCTGACCTCAGGTGATCCGCCTGCCTTGGCCTCCCACAGTGCTGGGACTACAGGCATAAGATATCACGCCCAGTTGGAAACAATATTTAAAGCAGAACAGGTCACTTTATTTACTGTTTTGAAAACCCTTGAAGGGGAGCATTGCCTACAAGATAAAATACATGATGCCTACTACAGAATGGAAGCCCCTTTAAAATCTTTCCTGACATCTAATGCTTCCACTGCCTCAAACTGTGCTGCTTTTGCTCCTGCGTGAGTGTATTAGTCATTCTCATGCTGCTAATATCCGAGACTGGGTAATTTTTAAAAGAAAGAGGTTTAATGGTCTCACAGTTCCACATGGCTGGAGAGGCCCCACAATCCCAGCAGAAGACAAAGGAAGAGCAAAGGCAGGCTATTACATGGCTATGGGGAAGGGTTTGTGCAGGGGAACGCCCATTTATAAAACAAGCAGATATCATGAGACTTATTCACAACCACGAGAACAGCATGGGGGAAACCGCCCCCGTGATTCAATTATCTCCACCCAGGCCTGCCCTTGGCCTGTGGGAATTATAATTATGATTCAAGAATAGATTTGGGTAAGGACACAGGCAAACCATATCAATGAGCTAGAGTTGGCTACTCACCTCCACCAACACCGTTTGCACTTTCATAGCTCTGTTCACTTGCTTCATTTTTCCCTTTGCTTAAAATGTCCTCCTCACTTCTCTGGTAGACTCCCAAAAAATTAACAGTTAGAATGTTTCCAATGCATCCATTCCACTTTTGACCCTCCAAGGAACTGTCCTTTTCTTCCTCTGGTTTTCCCCACAGTACCTTGTAAATATTTTATTGTTGACTTATTATATTAATGCTATTTTAGTTTAATCTCCTCAATGGCAGGAATTGTGCCTGTATCAGTGGAGCTAAGCATAGTGATGGGCACATGGTAGAAACTCATCAAACATTTGTAGAAAGAAACAACCAAAAAGAAAGGAAGATGCAGAGGTTGAGAAGGAGAAAAAGAGAAAAAGAGGTAGTGAAATGAGAATATAAAGAAGAAAAAGGAAAGAAAGGGAATAGAGGGTTGGAGTTTAGGGGAGGGGGAATTACATAAACAGAAAATAAGTCTCCAACCATGTGAGTAAAATTAAAATGTCACTTCATCAAATATAAAAAATCTAAATTCAATATGTGCTAATTTGGGAATAGTAAATACCTATAATAAATATCATGGTGGGTAGCACTTAGCCAATAAATTGAGAGTAACGATGAAACTATTGCAGAGTCCTGAAGTCAAAAGGACTAGTTAGTTAATGTTTTGTCAACATAGATCTACATTTATTAGAATCAAAAATAAAAATAAGGCTGTTGTCATCACTTAGGGGTGAAGACACCAACATCAGTTTCTGAGCCTGCAATAAACATTTTTGAGAAACGTCCTAGTAACATGTACCCCTAACAATCATGTTAAGGACTATGACATTTATGCTAAGATTATCTTTTAGAATTTGCTGGCAAAAGTAGAGTGATGATAATGGAAATAATAGGATAGAAAAAAGAGAGGAGAAAAAGAAAGAGCAAAGACATTTTATCCTAATATATGCATATGATTAAGTTAAGTCTATTCAAAATACTTTATATATCAAACCTGCATTGGCTCAGATCAGGAATGAAAAATATATCAAGTCAAGTAGAACTCATTTGATGAGATGCAAATCATTTGGGTTGCTATGGTAGGTTTTTAGTTTCTCTCATATTCCAGTAGCTTTCATTTCAATTTCCTCAGATCAGGACTTTATTATATCAGATTAATGGAAGAAATCTGTTTCTATCATATGTATGGTTACTTCTGGATTAATTTGTTAAATAGGCTTTCATTTTATTGTTTCCTCAAATCTCTCTCTAACCTGAAGCTTCCTTCTAAGTATTTGCCTAATATATCAGGGTGACATACTTTATAGAACTTGATTATTCACTATGTGCGCATCTATATTTAACTTTCTGTCTGTGGTTAATGTGTTATCTTAGTTTACCTCACTGTAATAGGTTTGGTCATGTTTGCCCACTACATGAAAATGTAATGACATTTTGCTCAACCAAGATTGTACTTGAGAGGGGAAAAAGTGAAAGAGAAGAGATGCTTCTGTTTTCTTTCCATTGTTATTTTACTGCTTTAGTCTTTCAGTACATTGAGTTGAAAACAGGAAAAACTGGGCGAGCTGGAAAAAAGACAGAAGCTTGGCAAACAATTAAAATCATATGAGAGAATTACTTCTAAAATACTTTGCTGCAATTTTCTCCCTGGACAGCACAAATTTCTGTTTAGAAGAATATTAGAGAACCACATTTTCTTTTCAACACTGTCAAACAGTTGCTTCCTTTTAAAGAAACCACTGGTCCCGGAAATGGTAATCACTTATGACTGTCATTGCAATCACTGTTAGTGGAGTCTTGATGACAGGCTCCAGGCAATTCCCAGAAACAAAACAAAGTATTACCTGAAATATTTTTCATATAGCTTCTGTGGATATCTCTAAATTTGATTTTCTCTTCTTTGTGACAGAGACTTCCAAACAGTTCTAGAAAAACATACTGTTCCACAGATTTCTTCCACACCAATTAAGTCATCCTGGGATTTAATTATTTTAGCAACAAATTCATTATAAAAGTTATGGCCTAAAATGAACTTGCACTCTTCCGTTGGAAGCCAGTTATCAGCAGTGTGCATTTGAAATCATTTTTGTTTGATTCCTTCCTTCATTTATGGTAAAAAAGAAATCTGCTAATTCAATCTTGATAACATTGTCTGTGTTTTTTTTCCCGTTTTTAAAGCAAAAACATGTCAATAGACCTCAGTCCTCAAATTGGCTTCAGTTCTATAATTTCCAGAATCTCTGTTTTGTCTGTACTATTCACTGCCTGCATCAGCTTAAAGCAAAGCAAGCAAATGAGCAAGCAAATAATGATTCTTAAAGTGAAAATAATTTATTTAGGAAGATCTTTATTAGTTTTTAACATAAAAGAATAAAACATATAAGATATAAGCCAAATTGCAATATGCCTGTGAGAAAGCTTTAATTTTGTTATCCATGGTGCAGTGTGAGTAGGGTTTAGGATGAATAACTTATATCTTGAAATAATCCAAGCACTTCATTTTGTGAGTGTCCCAACTGCCTCCTCATCCTTCTCATTCAAAGGCTAGTGACACATTGTTCACTGTTGGGGTAATGAGTTCACTAAAAACCTAGATTTGCCACCACGTAATATATCCATATAACAAAACTGCACTTGTACTCCCTGAATTTATAAAAATAATAATGAAATACATATAAAGAAAAATTGATGCACTTGAATTTCACTTTTAAACATTTCTCTATTCTCTCCTTGATGTGCTGCCAATATCCTCTAAAATGATCCTGAGGAATGCATTGGTGTGGTGGGTGGGGAATCCTATCAAACCATAAAACTGTATAATTAGAACCTGAATTAATGGGCTTTCTGACCTCCCGGGGAGATCTTATAAACCCTGGGAGTTGAATTTCATCCTTTATTGTGTGTTTCTTCTTGCCAATGACATAGCAGAAGGCATGGAGAAGAGAATTCCTTTTGGATACAGCATTAGTAGAAAGAGGCCTTCATGGTATAGTGAGCTGTTCCATTGCTTCTTATACTACTTGGATGCCTATTGTCTGGCTTACTAGGCACACAGTAATGAGTGACAAATTAATAAATTAATGACCCAGTCAGTGAGCAAAAATGAGAATTCCGTTTGATGCTTGTACAACCTACTTCTAGTTAAGTGAGCATGCACATGCCATTTCACCTACTTAAATATCAGTTTTCTCATCTAAGAAATTATAACAGAAATAAGAGTTCCAGCTAGTTAAATAGCTGGAACTGGGGTTAGTCTGAGATTCACATGAGATAATGGATGTGAAAGCACTTGAAAACCTACCCGTATCATATGTTTTAGATATTTTGTCCCCTCAAAATCACATGTTGAATATGATCCTCGATGTCAGAGGTAAGCTCTAGTGGGAAGTGTTTGGGTCATCAGTGTGTATCCCTCATGAATGGTGTTTTAGTCTAGTCTCATGCTACTAATAAAGACATACTCAAGACTGGGTAATTTATAAAGGAAAGAGGTTTAATTGACTCACAGTTCCACATGACTGGGTAAGATTCACAATCATGGATGAAGGTCAATGAGGAGTAAAGTCACATCTTACATGGCAGCAGGCAAGAGAGGCTGTGTAGGGGAACTCCCATTTATAAAACCATTAGATCTTGTGAGACTTATTCACTACCATGAGAATGGTATGGGGGAAACCACCCCTGTGATTCAATTATCTCCACATGGCCCCACCCTTGATAGGTGGGGGTTACTATAATTCAAGGTGAGATTTGGGTGGGGACATAGCCAAACTATATCAAATGGCTTGGGACCCTCCCCACAGTAATAAGTGAGTTTTTGTTCACTCTGTTACCACAAAGGTTGGTTGTTTAAAAGAGCATGGGGGTGGGGTGCAGTGGCTCATGCCTGGAATCTCAGCATTTTGGGAAGCTGAGTTAGAAGGATCTCTTGAGCCCAGGAATGTTACCAGCCCTGGCCACATAACAAGACCCCGCCTCTAAAAAAATAAAATAAGCATAAAAACATTAGCTGGCAAGGTTGTATGCATGCTTATAGTCTGGAGGCTGAGGCAGGAGGACCACTTGAGCCCAGGAGTTTGAGGCTTTAGTGGGCTGTGACTGGGCCACTGTATTCCAGCTTGGGTGACAAAGCAAAACCCATCTCAAAAATAAAAAGTAAAGAGCATGGCATTGCTCTCTTGCTCCCTCTCTTGCTGTGTAATATACCTGCTCCCACTTCACTGTCAGCCATGAGTAAAAGTTTCCTGAGGTCCTTACCAGAAGTAGATGCCAGCCCTATGCTTCTTGTACACTGTACAGAACTATAAGCCAAATAAATCTCTTTCTTCATAAATTACTCAGTTTCAGGTATTCCCTTATAGCAATGAAAGTTGGACTAATACACCATATTAGAATGAAAATGATAATATGTACCTTTTCCCGCAGGACCTGCTGGCATAATTTATGTATGGTCTTCTCTCCATGGTACTACTTAACTTAAGGAAGCCGGCTAGCCAGGCTGGATTGGCTTAGCCCTCAGTGATGTCATATTAATGCATTGGCAAAGCTGGGTTTGGCTCTTCCTCACCTGCTCCTAATTTGCACATAGGTCCGTTAGAAATTGCCTGACACGATTTCTATTCAATTTTTCAGAATATTGAAGTGAGTATCTCATTTCCCTTTCCTCTAATCTTTGAACATACAACATTAAATAGGCTCCATACCCTTGTTGGTGTCTCAATAGGTAGCTGTTGGCCCTTCCCTGGAGCTGATCTCGCTCTGTACATCTTTACACTATCTTTGTCCTCAACCCTGATTCGAATCTTAGCATCTTTTTATATCTACAGTATCAGGATGGCCACACTGATGCTTAAAAATAGACGCTCCAGACACTAGGTCTCAGAGCCTTCCTGAGCTAATCCCACTGCTGTGGAGAGCATCGCTTCACAGAATCCATTCACACTAGATCCAAAGCGGCTGTCTTAGAAACCCCTGAACTTTCTTTTCTTTTTTAAGAAATATTTATTAGCATCTACAAAGTACAAACTGTATTTTAAAAGTATGCACAAAAAAATCTAATTTCTCTAACTTACTCTCATTTTCTTCCTCTGTTCCTTAATAGATAAGTTTTGTTTGTTTCCTCTTCCAGTGTCTATTCAAATACAAGCCAATAAGATACACACACACATTCTTATTTTCCCCACATTATTCCATGAAAGCATATATTGTACACTTTTCTTAACTATAAATCTTCACTCAACAATACACATCTGTAAGTATATAGATATTCTCCAAAACTTTTTTCAGCTGCATAATATTCCATAGTGAGATACGTACTATCATTTTTTCCACTAGTCTCCTATGAGTGGGGTCCCGGCTGCTTCCAGTCTTCGATTACAAATGATGCTACAAAAAAATAACCTGGACATGCTATGTCTTCATACGTGTGGTCATAGGAATGTGGAATTGCCTTGTCAAAGCATTACTGCGTCTGTCATATTCCTAGTTTATAGCCATTACTCATCTTCACTCATAGAATTTGTTTCATTTTGTACTCCCAGTGTGAATATTTCCACACTGCCATTTCTCTTTAGACTTTCCTTATGTTTGTGTTTTTGCTCTGCAGAAATTTCTATAATTTAGCAAATATTTTCATTTATGGTTTCTGGATTTTGAGTCATCAGATCTTTCAGATATCTTTTTTTGTATTGATTATTTGGCATTTATGAAGGGTGACTTTGTGGACCAGAACATGGCCAATTTTCATGTATGTTCCACATGTGTTTGAAAATTATGTCTAATCCATTTTTCTGTACAAAATTCTAGATGTGCATATCCTTTTGAGGCTACTAATCAACTTTTAAGAATATTCTATAACTTTACTTTTTCTTTCTATGTGATCTATCAATTTCTGAAAACTGTAAGTTAAAAATCTCCAAATGCAATTTTATTTATCTATTTCCCTCTGGAATTCTGTCAGGTGTTGCTTTTTATAAGACTATATTGTTCTGGCACAGGTGTCTATGATCAATTTTTTTTTAACTAAATGTCATTTTTATCATATGTAACTTCTCTTCTTTGTTCCTTATGACTTTCCCCCTTAATTTTCCCTTGGAAGAATCTGATAATATGCTTTTGGGGGATTAGGGATGAGCTAACCAGGTGTTAGCTTTTTCCTTTTCTACCTGTTTAGAGACTTTGATGAAATTGGCTTTAGGGTGGAGCATTTTTGATATTTAATACAGTTCTAAAACCTTCCAATCACAGCTTCCCTGCTGCTGTAGTTTGGATTGTTTGTCCCTTTCAAATCTCATGATGAAATTTGATCCTTAGTGTTGGAGGTGGGGCCTAGTGGAAGGTGTTTGGGTGATGGGAGTGGATCTCATGGATATATTAATTAGATGAATGGCCACCCTCAGGAGTGAGTGAGCTCTTTACTAGTTCCCAAAAGAGCTAGCTGGTTGTTAAAAAGATCCTGGCCTCTCCTTTCTTGCTCTGTCTTGCTCCCTCTCTTGCCATGTATCTCCGCACAGCTGGCTCCCCCTCACCGTCTTCCTTGAGTTGAAGTAGCTTGAGACCCTCACCAGAGACAGATACTGGCACCATGCTTCTTGTGCAGCCTGCAGAACTATGAACCAAATAATCTTTCCCTCCTTGTAAATTACCCCTTCTCAGGTATTCTTTTACAGCAATACAAAACTGCCTAAGATGCTTCCTATATAGCAATTTTGTATTGAGGGCATCTGTTAATGTCTCAACTCTAGGTACTGTTTTCAAAGAACTATCCTGGGTATATCCACCCAGATGAGGTAAATGACAATGGAATTCATAGTGGCCAACCTATTAACATTAAGTAGAACTGTTACAATGTACTCATTAGTAGCACCTCCTTGATGTTACCCCAGTGAGTCCAGTCACCAACAAACTGCCCTTACTGCTTTTTGGCCCCCAAATGGATCTGGCACAATCAATGATCCAACCAGGGCACAATCAGAAGAGCTGACAAGGGGCTGTCTTTGGTACTCATTCTTTCTACCAGGATTTTCATTTCCTGAATTTATGTTAGGTCCCAGTCGTCATCTAGCAAATAAGCAGTTTCTTATAGTTTAAGTATTAGCTTCTGGGATAAATAAACATTGTTTCTGTGATACCAGCAGAGTCATATTTGGGGGTGGGAATCAGCAGCTATTAGTTCACCATCTTGTCTAAAGTAGTCATTTTGTCTCTCCCATCGTTTCTAATAAATGTGTATTTCACAGTTTACAGTGAACTTTACAACATCTATCCTGGAATGGTGGCAGAAAATAGTTTTGAAAACAGAAAAACCCTAAGGCTTTATTGCATATCCATTTTATAAATAATTTAAATAGGTAGGCTTCTTGAAAATCGAGATCACATTTGATTAAGTATTGAATTTTTTGAAATATCTGCTTTGAGCATAGTGGGCGCATTATAAAAGATATTTGATTTAATGGGCATTTTCAGCATAACTGAACTTTATAAGGACACCTTTTACACACGGACAAGGGATATGGAAATTTATGCCATCTCAAATATGCCATCTAGATTATTTTGTATATAAGAAGAATATTTTCTCTCTGTCGTGTGCTTTCTGAATGAAATGTTTCATGAATATTATAGCTTAAATTATCTCCATTTCATTAGTTTAAAAGCTCAAAGCAGACATCTAGTGAAAAAACCTTTCACTGAAACACTCAAGAGCTGTATACTCTTGTGTTTTTTAATAATCTAAAACATAACCATGCCACAGGTTGAGCTCAGAAAATACAAGTCAGAAACTCAATTTTTGAAAAAGAGATAGTATTTCCTAGTGTTAAAATCTTGGGCTTTAAAATATAGTTAGTTATTAAGCAATCATATTTTTTTCTCCAAGATGAACAAATAGGGAGAAATTCAAGAAAATGAAGTAAAAGTGGAAAATGAGGGGAAAAAGCAGAGTCTAGGATAACTTTAAGCTTTGGGCCATTTGAAATATTAGGAAAAAAATAATTACCAATCACCCATGCATCTGGTGAAAAAACCTACCTGGAGAAAGTGAACAGTAAAACAGAGCTACTGATGAAGCTACAGCAAC
The DNA here is from genome assembly GCA_963573385.1 of Cacajao melanocephalus. NCBI lineage: Eukaryota > Metazoa > Chordata > Mammalia > Primates > Pitheciidae > Cacajao > Cacajao melanocephalus. Next base: position 49,138 of record CAUYLG010070551.1, read on the forward strand.
ACTACCAGGAAATCAATTCTTTACATACGAACATGAGAACGTTCTTGCCAAAACTCTAAAGTTGCCTGGCGGTCTTTTGTTTACACCATCAGTTGTACCCATTTTTGTTGCTAGTACGTGGGCAGCTGAATACAACTGGGGAAAATGATATAAAATGAATGGATATAACCATAAATGCACACTTATTAGATCTTAAAACTGCTTACTGGCTGGGCATGGTGGCTTGCACCTATAATCCTAGCTCTTTGGGAGGCCAAGGTGGGTGGATCCCTTGAGCTCAGGAGTTTGAGACCAACCTGGTCAACACAGTGAAACCCTGTCTCTACAAAAAATATAAAAATTAGCCAGGTATGGTAGCGTGTGCTTGTAATCCCAGCTACTGGGGAAGCTGACATGGGAGGATCACTTCTGACCGGGAGGTCGAGGCTGCGGTGAGTCATGATCACACCATTGCACTCCAGCCTAGGTGACAGAGACTCTGTCTCAGAAAAAATGATACAAAATGAATGGATATAACCATAAATGCACACTTATTAGATCTTAAACCTGCTTACTGGCTGGGCATGGTGGCTTACACCTGTAATCCCAGCACTTTGGCAGTGCTGAGATTTAAAAAAGATACAAAGCTTCTTACTCCATTTCTTTAGTTAACTAATTTTTGTGCTCCCTGCTATGACATTAGAAAGCTTTCTGTAATTTCTTACGACTTCCTAGCCTAGACTGTGGCCTCCTAAAACTCCCCATTTGTCTTGCTCCTCTCAGGTAAACTCTTCATGAACAGCTAGCGAACTTTATGTTTTCTTTAGCTTTTTATTAAAGTATAACATACATGCACAAAAGTCCAGATATCACAAGTATGGCACTTCATAAATTTCTCCAGCTGAAAATAGCCATATGACCATTAGCAGTCAAGAAACAGAACATTGCTGGCTTGCAGCATGTTTAGTTTTGTCTATCTTGGTGCTTTATATAAATGGATTTATAGTGAATGTATTCTTTATTGACTGGCTTTTTTTGCTGGGAATGATGATTATAAAATGTAAGCCATGTGGTAGTGTGTATTGTATAATAGTATTTCATTATGTGAATATATGTTTGGTATGTACTATTACATACTTTTATTGTATAGATATACTAATATGTACTTAGCCACCTTTAAATGCCCATGCATATAGTAGACATTTGGTTAGTTTACACTTTAGGCATATCATGTAGTAGTACTGCCATCCATATTTCCATTAATATCTTTTGGTGAGCATATATGTGCTGTACTATTGCATATGTATCAAAAAGTACAGTAGATTCAATTGTACTGAAATGTGCATTTTTTCAGTTTTACTGTATATTTTCAGTTTTCCAAAATTTAACACCAATTTACATTAACAACAGCATGAAATTATAGTTTCATTTACAATTATAAATGAAAGTGGCAGCTGTTTCAAATATCTGTCAGTCTTGATATCGTGAGTCTTGTTTTCGTTTTTTTTTTTTTTTTGTCATTTTCAAAAACAGTTTTATTGGGATAAAATTCACATATCATACAATTTACCTACTTAAAGTGGACACTTCCATGATTTTTAGTATATTCATATTAATGTGCAGTCATCACAATTGATTTCAGAACACTTTTATCATCTCAAAAAGAACTTCATCCCCAGAAAAAGAAGAGAAAAAGAAACCTGATATCCTTTAGCTATCACTATCTATCCTTCTTCCCAACTCCCACCACAGCCCTGGGCAGGCACTTACCTACTTTCTGTCTGTATAGCTTTTCTTTTTATATTTTATTTTGTTGGTTTGTTTTTTGTTTTGAGACAGGGTCTCACTCTGTCATCCAGGCTGGATGTAGTGCAGTGGCACGATCAGAGCTCACTGCAGTCTCTAACTCCTGGGCTGAGGTGATCCTCCTGCCTCAGCCTCCCAGGTAGCTAGAACTACAGGTAGGTGGCATCATGCCCCGCTAATTTTTGTATTTTTTGTAGAGACAGGGTTTCACCATGTTGTCCAGGCTGGTCTTGAACTCCTGGGCTAAAGTGATCCACCTGTTTCGACCTCCTAAAGTGCTGGGATTACAGGCATGAGTCACCATGCTGGCCTCTATAACTGTTCATTTTTGAGACTTTCATATAAATGGAATCATACAGTATTTGGTCTTCTAATATAAATGGAATTATACAGTATGTGGTCTTCTATGATGGGTTTCTTTCACTTAGCATAATGTTTCAAGGTTCATTCATGTGGTAGCATGTGTCAAGACTTTATTTTATAGCCAAATAATATCATATTGTCTTGATACACATTTTATTTATCCAATCATCCAAGAAAATTGGGTTCTTTTCACCTTTTGGTTACTGTGAATAATGCTTCTGTAAACATCTGTGCACAGATTTTGGTGTGGGTGTATGTTTTCATTTTTCCTGAGTACCATACTTAGGAGTGGAATTGCTGGATCATAGGAGAGTTCTATGTTTAATCATTTGAGGAACTACCAGACTGTTTTTCAAAGTGGATTCACCATTTACACTCCACCAGCAGAAATGGTGTTATGAGGGCTCCAAGTTCTTCTCATCTTTCCAACTCTTGCTGTTATCCGAATTTTTGATATGGGCTATTCTACTAGTTTTCATGCAAAAGCACTTGAAATGGAGAGAAGGTGTTCCACTGCTTCAGGCAAGGAAACATGGCTGCCTGGTCTGTAGTGGCAGTACAGGAGACAGACAAGAGTACACTGAAAATAGTGACCTGGAATTATCCTTGATTTCTGGCTCACCGTTAACTCCAACATTGAATAAGTGGTTATGTTCTGTTAATTCCATCTCCTAAGTGTTCCTAGATTATGCCCTTAGTCACTAAATCCACTGCCATGTCTCTTGTTCAGTTACTGTCGTCTCTCCATGAGTCCACTGTGGTAATCTCTTCCCTGGTTTCCCCACTTCCCTTCTTCCCCACATTAATCTATTTCAGCATTCGGAGTGATTTTCTAAAGCACTGACCTAATTACGTCATTTTCCTGATGAAAATCTTTCACTGGCTGCCTAGTGCCCTGAAGACACAGCCCTAACTCCTCATAGGGATTTGTCAGTTCTATCAGCATTCAGGTACCGCTGATTTCTCCACCCACATCTCCTTCCCTTCCTTTTCTTTTCTTCTTCTTTTTTTTTTATGTTAAGTTCTGGGATACATGTGCAGATCTTGCAGGATTGTTACATAGGTATACACATACCATGGTGGTTTGCTGCCTCCATCCCCCCAACACCTTCATTAGGCATTTCTCCTAATGTTATCCTTCCCCAATCTCCCCACACCCTGCTATGCCTCCTGTAGCCCCCCAATCCCCAGGCCCCTGTGTGTGATGTTCCCCTCCCTGTGTCCACGTGTTCTCATTGTTCAACACCCACTTTTGAGTGAGAACATGTAGTGTGTGGTTTTCTGTTCTTGTGTCAGTTTGCTGAGAATGATGGTTTCTAGATTCATCCATGTCCCTGCAAAGGACATGAACTCATCCTTTTTTATGGCTGCATAGTATTCTGTGGTGTAATCATTCTTGAGGATGTAGTTTCCATTTGCATTTCCCTGATAACTAATGAAGTTGAAAACATTGTTATGTTTACTGAATATTTGATATGTTCTTTTAGGAAGTTCCCATTTTTCTGTTGGGTTGACTGTCTTTCCTTACTGATTTGAAGTTCTTTATATGAGTTCTTTATCAGACATATGTATGCAATATCTGCTCCCATGCCACCTGTTACGCTCTCTTTATGATGACTTTTTAGGATCAGAATTTCTTAATTTTCCTCTATTCCAATGTACCATTTTTTTCCCTTTCATGGTAAATATTTGTGTGTCCTTTAAAAGAATGCTAGCCTACTCCAAAATCATGATATCATTTCCTGTGAGCATTTTGTCATTTTGCCTCTTACATCTAGATGTATAAATTATCTAGAATTGATTTTTATGAATGAGGTAGGGGCCAAGATAAATTTGTTTTCTATATGGATATCAAATTATTCAACAACATTTACTGAAAAGACAGCCTTTCCCTCTCTTCGTTGAAATGTTAGCTTAATCAGAAATTAGACCACCATGAATGTGTAAGTATGTTTATTTTCTATTAGTCAGCTTAGCTGTCTCTAACTCAATATTACATTGTCTTAATTATTAGGCTTTGTAATAGGTCTCATTCTTGATAACTGGTACTGTAGGGTTTAGAGCTATTAATCCTTCTTCGTTATTGCTGGGACAATTTTTGGCTCTTGCATTTCTATATAACTTTTGAAATCAGTTCATTAGTTTCCTTAGAAAAAGGCTGGAGTTTACATTGGGACTGCATTCAATCTATCAAGTATTATTTAGAGAAGTGATATTGAATCTTACACTACATGAATATGATATATTCCTTTATTTATTTAAATCTACTTTAATTTTTGTCAATAATGTTTTCAGTGTGAAGCAAAAATGTCTTATACATTATTTACTAGATTTATTCATAAGTACTTAATTTTTAATGTTATAAATGGTTTCATTTTATAGTTTTTTTTTCTCTTTGCTTACTACTAATGTATAGAAATTCCATTGATTTTTTGGTATAATAACTTATACTCTATTATCTTGTTAAATTTATTTTTTTCTAATATTGGGTGTGCAATTCTTTTGGGTGTTTCATGTACTCTATCATGTCACCAATGCATAGGTACTATCTTATTTCTTCCTTTCCAATTCTAATGCCTATGATTTTGCCTTATTGTGCTAACTGAAATTTCTAATATAATGTGAAATAGAAGTAGTGATAGTGAGCATTTTTGTCATGTCTTATTTAAATTGAAATTTTTCAATGCTTTATAATTGATTATGTTGTTCACTGAAGATTTTTCATGGATAGTGTTATTAAATTAAGAAAGCTCATTCATATTTCAAGTTTGTTGAAATTTTATCACCAGTGGTGAATGTCATCAAATAAGTTGTCTAGATTCATCTAGATATTTAATTTCTCCCTTTATTGTATAAACTTGATTAATTACATTATTTGATTTTCTAATCTTTAATGGCCCTTGCATACTTAGAATCAACCCCACTTGGTCCTGATGTATTATCCTTTTGATATTACTAGTTTTATTTGGCTAATTTATTAAGGATTTAATGAGAGAGACTGGTCTGTAATTCTCTTTTGTTAAGCTAAATATTTGTTTCTTGATTTAATGTTACGCTGGCCTCAGATAAAATAATTAGAAATTGATTATAATTTTTTTTCCTTTTCTCTGGAAAAGTTTGTATAATATTGTCATTAATATTTTGTTAAATGTTTGGGAGAAATTCACCAGCAAAGCCACTTTGGTCTCGGGTTTTCTTTGTAAGAAATATTTTAAATAATATTTAAAATTTCAGTTTCTTTAATAGACTTAGGACTATTTAGATTTCCTTCTTTTTTCTGCTATGGTAATATGTTTTTGAGAAATGTATCCATTTTATTTAAATTATCAAATTATCAACATGAAGTATATGTAATATACATAATTTTTAAGTATAAAAGAGTCAGCTTTTCCATCTGAATCTATGATCATACTACTCCTCTTCTATTTCAATGACATTTTTGGCTCTTAGTTGAGTATTAGACATTTTGGTATTAGACATTTTGGCTTAATATCTGATACCACCTCATTTATTTTATTAATCTCTGGTACAACTCTTTTCCCTCTGTTCACTGCTCTCTAATCAAAATCAGCTTGTCAGTTTCTTAAACATTACTCTTTTATCTCACCATAGAGCCATGAAACAGATTTGTTCTCTACAGGACGTTTCTTTTTTATGTCAGTCTCTTAATGTAGTCAACAGTCTTAGTTACCTTTCAGGGCTCATCTCAGATATCACTTCCTCACAGAAACATTTCTTGACAAGCTTACTCTTCATCCTTCCCCCACTGAATAAGAAAATTTGGAGATATTGCCTAGAATTTGCATTTTTAATAGTTTCTCTGGTGTTTCTTTTATATCTTTGAAGTCTGAAGATTTCTGTCTTAGTACTTGGTTAGCGTAAAACATTTCCTAATTGAAATGTGATGGTCATTAATATTGAGGGATAGAAAAAAGTAAGATACCTTCCTTGGAGAGCAAAGAATCATCTTTTAAGAGCTTTCTTGGCTCTATTTTTTAATCCTTCAAGTGGCTCCTTTTGTTTTTCACTAGAGAACACTGGGCCATAAGGAACGTGGCATGGGAGAAAGCAGTATATCTAATCCATTTAGGATATTTGAGAAGTAGATACTATCCCGGAAAGAGCAGTATCTTTGCATTAATGAAGACAACTAATATGACCTACTCGGCCAGTCTTACAAGATCATTGTTGGAAAGCTAATTTTAAAAAACCAAAACAAAAACCAACCAACAAACAAAAAAAGAAACAGTGAAAAAAAGCTCCATAAACTACAAGTTGAAAGATTAGCTACAGATTGATCATCTGTAGAAACACACCTTTCACTGGAATCATAAGAGCTGAGACTGCAGAATGAATCTAAGGAAAGATAGATGCCTGAGAAAACCAAAGGAGGACCGGCCTCAGCAACAAGAAAAAATTACACTCATCTTCAGGCTTTGCTCCATGTACCCAAAGGAGCACTTACAAGAAAGATTGAGAGCAAAGTGAAAGAGTTGAGAAGTCTTCCTCATGATCTATGTCTTTTGGGGGCCAAGGGCTGAAGCAGCCTCTGTAGTAAAGGCATGAAGGCCTAATTGGATTCTTCTTGCCCATATATTTCCCCAGAAGCAGAGCTGCCCAACTGAGCCCATCTTAGATCACCTCACCTCCAACTGGCTTGGATTGGGCTATGGCCTGGGTGGAGATTAATTGTATCTCCATCTGAAATATGAGAAAAACTACATATTTGGTCTTTGTTCCTGGTCCCTGACACAGAGCTTCAAAAATATTTGAAATTTCCTGGTGGTAGAACTGTCTTTTGTAAGCCATAATTAGCCCTTTTTAACCATACCTGTTTATGCTAATGAGGTGATACATGGTAGATCCCTACATATCTTCCAAAATGAGAGTAGTCACAAGAAAAACAAATATGTAATTAGAGAGTTGGAAGTTTCAGCCCTGCCTTCCAAGCTTCAGGGAAAAGAAAGGGGCTGGAGATTGACTTCAATCCCCAATGACCAATAATTTAACCAATGATGCCTACGTAATAAAACCCCATGTAAAAACTATGAAAATCAAGGCTCAGTGAAGCTTCCAGGTTGGTGAAACATTGATGTGCAGGGATAGTGACACATTTGGATTTCATGAGGAGAGGGCATAGAAGCACTGCATATACCCTCCACCCTAGAGCTTGTCCAATGCATTTCTTTTGTTTAGCTATTCCTGAGTTGGATCTTTTATGATAAAATTGTAATCCTAAGTATAACTCTTTTAGTGAGTTTTGTAAGTCTTTCTAGCCAATTGTGAAACCAAAAGGTGGCTCATGGGAGCTCCTGAACTTTTAGCAAAGTCAGACAAGAGGGCAGGTAACCTGGTGCTTTGGACTAAATTGTGTTCCTCCAAAATCCATGTGTAAGCCCTGATCCCCAGTTTGATAGTGTTTGGAGATGGGACCTTTGGGAGGTAATTAGGTCCAGATGAAGTAATGATTATGGGACTTCATGATGGGATTAGTGTCCTTGTAAGAAGTGACACCAGAGAGTTTCTCTCTCTTTTCCATGTAAGCACGTGAGCATTTGCAAGGGAGGAATAGAGTCCTCGCCAGAAACTGAATAGGCCAGCACTTTGATCTTAGACTTCCCAGCCTCCAGAACTGTGAAAAAAATACATTTCTGCTTCAACTATTCAGTTCAAATCATGTTTTTTATTCCAGTCCAGATTAAGACTCCTAGGAACCCTAAGGTGGCTGGCATCTAAAGTATGGACAGTCTTGTGAAAGACTGATCTTAACTTGTAGTGCCTGCTCTAACACCAGGTAGTTAGTGCAGAATGGAATTGAATTGGAGGACACTCAGCATATGTTAACAAAAAAAAGGTGTTGGGATTCAGTATCAAATGTGCAGCAATCTTAAATTTTCTCTCTCCAATGTTCCTGAGGTACAGAACAGGGCAACCAATAACATGTGGTATCTGAACTTCCCCCATGGCAAAATATAAGCACCTATAATCTTCAAACTGCTTTCAATTTCATTGTCTGTATCCTTAGGTCTATCCCTAGCACTTAAAGGAATGCTGGCACACAGCAGATGCTCAATAAATATCTGTTGAATAAATGAATAAACCAATAGTTTTTTTTTTTTTTTCAGAAAATGAGCTTCTTATTATAAATGCTATAAGTTTTTAAAAAATATTTTTATAAGGTTTTCTAAAATATATTGTATACTTGCTGCTTAGGTTTAATCTAAATAGAATTTTCTTAGTTTATTAAATCTGGAATTGCCTTAAACCTCCAACTTCACAATATGGCAAAGCCTTAAACCCTGCACTCACACACAAAAAATAACTGTGCTAATTTATAAAAGTTTTTATTTCTGTGGTTTCCCTCAGTTTCTGTCTTGCTTTTGATAGAGTATATATGCTTTCTGCTATCTCTTATACAAAGCTGTATTTTAATTGATCAGTACACACACTTATGCCCACACATAGCACACACCTCTAAACAAAACATTTTGTAAACTTAATGTGTTAGTCAGGGTTCTCTAGAAGAACAGAACTAATAGGTTAGATCTATATATGAAAGGGAGTTTATTAAGGAGAACTGACTCACATGATCATAAGGTAAAGTCCTACGATAGGTCATCTGCAAGTTGAAGAGCAAGGAAGCCAGTGGTGGATCAGTCCAAGTCCCAGAACCTCAAAGGTAGGGAAACTGACAGTGCAGCCTTACGTCTGTGGCCAAAGGCGTGAGAGCCCCTGGCAAACCAATGATGTAAATCCAAGAGTCCAAAAGCTGAAGAACTTGGAGAGTCTTATGTTCGAAGGCAGGAAGCATCCAGCACAGGAGAAAGATGGAGTCCAGAAGACTCAGCAAGTCTAGTCCTTCCATGTTCCTCTGTCTGCTTTTATTATAGCCACACTGGCAGCTGATTAGATGGTGGCCACCCAGATTGAGGATGGGTCTGCTTCCACTGACTGAAATGTTAATCTCCTTTGGCAACACCCTCACAGACACACCCAGGAACAATACTTTGCCTCCTTCAATCCAATCAAGTTGACATGCAATAGTAACCACCACACTTAAAAGCTTTACATCTTATTTGGGGGTAGAGGCTGGGAAGTTACATGACAGTAGATTATTCTTTTCTTCCTGTTGCTCCCCTGGGTTATCTGATCTCTGATGTCCTAATAGCAGGGTCATGTCTATGCCCCGCAGATACTCATTTTCCCAAGTGGTCTAATCAAGTCATTTTCCAAACAAAGGCAGCTTGATCCCTAAGTAGCTTTTTCCTATCAACTTTGAGAACTCAATTTTCTCCCTCATTACATTCTCCCATGAGCAAAACAGTTATAGCTCCTTGCAAATTTATTTTATTAATTCTCTCCTTGAACCTTACCTGAGTAAAAGAAAGGCAGGAGAGTGACAAACAGGCCCATGCAGTCAGTCCAGACTCTCTCTTGTCTTTCTGGTCTGGAGTTGGGTAAGACTCTTCTCTGAGCTCATAGAAGGTAACTGTTTCCAGAAGTTTCCCTGTTGCCTACTCTCCTCCTTTTGGGGGGTATTAATTACCCATTGTCATCCTCTTCCGCATTCAAGACCAGCAAGTAGCTTCCCCAGCCCCTAATGTAACAGCGCAATTGTCTTGTTGGCCAAAAAGCCCGGCTGAGAAATATACAAACATATTTATGTATTTGATTAAAACAAAATAGCTTTGAGATTTATAATTTGAGAAAAAAAAAGGTAAAATTAATTCTCATTCAGTCTTTCAACACACTATCACCATTCACAAAACAAGGCCCAAAGCTTTTGTGTCCAATCTACCTGTATGAGGAAAATATCAGCAATGTCAGCCTCCAGATCAAGGGGCCAACAAAGCTTACCTCTCTCTGATCCCACCTCCTAGTTTCCAACCTTGCTATCTAGAGAGCACTTACCACTAGAACCCCTTTCTCTCTGTCATCAAAGCCCCTGGAAATACCATGCTTTCTCCTGCACTTGCCCCACACAGACTATAGCCCATTAGATGCCAGGATATGTATGTCCATCATTCCTTAAGATCCTGTTTCTCACAATATTCTCCATGTGACAGGCAAATTGATAGGCATAATCTCAGCCCAGGTCATGGGACTAACTCTAGGGATTTGTTCCACTGGAAATAGAAGTCTCCTGACTTCCACTACCTGGAGCCTTGCTTGTTGTGTCTAACTTTAAGACATTGAATATACCCATTATATCCAGCTTCCAAGTTTGAAGTCTGCAGTCTCAATTCCACTCTGATGCTTTCCCTGGATAGAAGTTAATGTTGCTTCCCTTTAAGGTAGCTTCACTAATATTGAGTCCATATGTAGCTCACTGTAAAAGTTTAATTTAGCAATATGCAGGGATCTTTTCTCCTAGGGCTATAAAAAGATTGTAGTTGGAATGTGAATATCCAAGTCCCTAAGATTATCTGTATTATTGTTACCACTGGGAGCATGGCCAGACATTCTGCTTAGAAATAGCTAGATTCGTAACCACACATAACTCTTAAGGATAGTCCCTAAAAAAGATTTTACCAGCCATATTTTCCATCTCCACCTTGGAGGCCTGACAGTCCTGTAACAATTTAGTGGTATATTCTTCCCATCTCAAAATATTTCTCTGCAACTTTCAGACCAGCACCACTTGGGAATGTCTCTGGTTTCTTACAGAGAAATGCCCTAAAGAATGCTGAATAAACAGAACCATGACAGCTATCTGCTTTCTAGGGGATTACATCTTATCTTTGAAGTGGGGCAGGAATTATTTGAGAGTCTTATATAACAGCCATAGACCTCTTTTAGTTCACCCATGAAAAATTCATTTTTAAAAGACAATTGTATATATCTTGCTGCATAGTACTTCTGTTTTGCATGTTTGTTCATTGAGACACTTCATGAATTTTGTCACTCTTGTAAGCTTGTATAATATTGATCTTTATAACAAGCTGTCCCAAAAGCTATGTCCATTATCAGATAGCTTTTATTTTTAAGTTGTATTCCCAGAACCATAACGACCCAGGGAGGGCTATTCTCTATTTCTTTAAATGCCTATGGCCAACAGTTTTCAAGTCAGATTGCCATTGCACTTCTAGTGGACTAGTGTACAGATTTCATCTAATACAAGGCAGGGAAGTGTACTTTCAGTTCATACTTCCTGGAAGAGCTCCTAAAACACAGTGGGTAATGGCTAAGGCCCTTCCAAACTTGAGATCAAAAGAGAGTGGCTTCATCTAATAACTCTTTGATGTGGGATGGTCTAATCTCCCCTCGGATTCTGCTTTATCCTTGCATTCTTGTGGTTTTCTTCTGCTCTTGGCTCCTGAACCCTCATACTTTCCTTCAATTTCACCCCATTGCAGTCCGGATGCAAGAGATTAACCTCTTTCCCAATTTCAACCGAAGTATAAACTCACTGGTATGGTTCGGAAGTTTGTCCCCTCCAAACTTCATGTTGAAATGTGAGCAGTGGGGCCTGGTAGAGGTGGGGCCTGGTGATGTTAGGGTCGTGGAGATGGATCCTCGCTGAACATCTTGGTGTCATCCTTTTGGTAATGATGAGTTCTTGCTCTATTGGATACCATAAGATCTGGTTTGTTAAAAAGAGTCATATGCCTCCCTTCCCTCTCATTTTCTTTCTCCCTTGCTCCCTCTCTTGCCATGTGATATGCCTGTTCCCTCTTCCCCTTCCATCATGAGTACTCATCAGAAGCCAACAGTTGCTGGGGCCGTGCTTGTACAGCCTGCAGAACTAACGGTAAGCCAAACTAGCCTCTTCATAAACCCAGCCTCAGGTATGCCTTTACAGCAGTGCAAAGTGGACTAATACACTCACTGAGGATTTTCACGACTTGATAACTTCCTTAATATTGTGAGGGGTCACAAGGAGTTGCATGCTGCAGTGAACAAAGTCTTCTCAGATTACTGGGACCCCCCTCCATCTCTTCCTCTCCCCGCAACTCCATTCCTTCGTCCTCACTCCTGCAAGCAAACAAATGTCTCTCATTTTCTTAAGCCAAGTAGTTTTTCTGTCTTACTTAGCATCTATGCTTAGCTATTCTAAACACAGCATTTTCCAAAGTCAATGTGCTCCTTACATTTGAAAAAAAATCCCTTTTATTATAGGTAGAAAATATATTTAATTATTATTTGTAGAAATGCATAATGAATAAAGTAACTATTAATCAAAATGTAACCAATATCTACCACATAAACATTTTGATAAATCTAATTTTGGTCTTTTAAAAACTGCATTCTTTCACATACACACACACACACAAATGCATCACATCAGGTATTACAAAATGTTTTCCTCTTATGATTAAACATTATGTGGTTAGACATTCTTATGCAAATGAATGTTAATAAGCATATAGCACTTGTTACATGTATGCTCCTTAATTTATTTTACCAATACTCCATAATTGTTGAGCATTTAAGTTTTTTCAAAATTATGTAGCTATAAGCAATGCTATGAAAAATAACTATTTCATAACTATAAATTTTCACATAGAAAGTTATGATGGTGCCCTCACATTTAAGCAAAAAAAAAATCAATGCATTTGGTCTACTATAAAAAAGAACAGACAATTAAAAAGCTAAGGAAAAGGAAGAAAAAGGTTAAAAAATTTTACAAATTGACTATCTTCAATATAAACTGAGAGAATACTTATATATTTTTAGGGAACTGTTTCTTCTTTTCTAATGCAGAGCACACTATCAGATAACATGATGGATTCACTGGCAGATTTTATCTGAAGCATGACAGCTAAACCATCTATAGATATTCACTGCAAACCAGTGGCAGAATTTCATGATACTTGTTTTAATAAAACAGGAGATAAGATTCTTAGAAGCAATTCTTTTCCAGTCTAAAAAAAAGATCCAAGGGAAAGTAATCTTTTCAAAGCTACAGTCACCAGGAAATTCTTTTTAGTAACCATTGGAATCTTGGAGAACTTGAGGATTAAAAGACAGAAAGAATAGGCCACACACGATCTGTGTTTTTTAATTCACACCAAAAAAAAAAAAAAAAAAAAAGAACAGGAAAAGCAAAAGAAAACCCTAAGCACCTACACAAAACCGCTGAAGAATAGCTCACCAGTTACTTCAGGAGACTTCTACTACGTTTTATAGAGGCTGACACACCTAAATATTATTAGTGAAGGAAAATTTATACATATATGTATACACACACAAACTCATTGATTTTATATATGTATATGACTGTATTTTACTATCATTGACAGATATAAAACTGCTTTATTTCAGCCAGGCACAGTGGCTCATGCCTATAATCCCAGCACTTTGGGAGGCCAAGGTGGGTGGATCACGAGGTCAAGAGTGTAAGACCAGCCTGAGCAACATGGTGAAACCCCATCTCTACTAAAAATACAAAAATTAGCCAGGCATGGTGGTGCACCTGTAATCCCGCTGCTCAGGAGGCTGAGGCAGGAGAATCCCTTGAACCCAGGAGGCGGAGGTTGCAGTGAGCCGAGATCATGCCACTGCACTCCAGCCTGGACAACAGAATGAGACTTCATATCAAAAATAAATAAAAATAATAATCATAACTAAAAACTACTTTATTTCATGTGGAGAGACTTGATACAATGTAGTGGTATGTGTATGTGGGTGTGTGTGTGTGCATGTGCACTAAAATATTTTACTTTCCTGTGTTAAGGGAAGATAATGAAGACCAGTTATAAAGTTTTAAAATATTTTATTTTCACCAGGCAGAAGATAACTTTTAAAAATAATTTTATTCTGGTGAAGTTTTGTATTTCCATAAGGTTTGCATTTTCTCTTCCAAAATTGAGACTTGTTATAACACATCGGATTTTGCTCTTTGTAATAATTTTGAGAAAGCTTAAACACAAATTTAAAATAATATTGAATATTGTCACGGTATTTGTGTCTCCCTCTCCTTTGCTTCTGACTTTCTGTGTCTACTGCATTATTACAGCAGTTTGCTGGGCATATGGTAGCAGAAGCTTGAGAAAGTAGTAATAGTGATAGAATAGTTACATAATTACACCCTTTCTTATAAACCATTTAAGAAAACTTTGTAAAAAGGATCTGGAAAAAGGAAAGATTTCATATAACAACACTAACGGGGGAACAGTTGTTTGTTTCTTTTGTGTCACACATTTCTCCTGAGTAGAAAATAATATTAAATATTCCAAAAAGATTAGAAGCAAAGTTTATATGCTTACCCTTGGCCAACTCTGAGTGGTAATATAATCTAAAGAAATATTATTTCAATTATTTGCAACGCAGTTTCAGCAGTTTGTCACTAGGTTTTTATCTAAAAAGAAAGAAAATCAAATTGTACATCATTAAATATTACTAATATATATATATTAGTTTTGATTTACTTTTGCTTTCAATTATCTCCTCAAACTATAAAAATTACATTAAAAAAAGTTTAGTAAGCTTAAGTGAACGGTACTCCTCTTAAAAAATTATCTTTTTTCTCTCAATGCTCTTATCTAAGACAAAATCCATAGTTATAAAGGTATAGAAAAATAAATAGGAAAATTAAAATGGTAATCCCAACAGTTCAATCCAAAACACTATCTGGCCATTTTATGAGAAAATATTGTTTGACCTGATTCATTAATGTAATTAGTCACTTAATAATGATTAACTTCTTTCTACTGTATTCAGAGATAATTATAATAATAGCCAATAACAAATGTAAAACATACGTATTGATGAATAAGAACAGGGTCATCAAGTCAAGAAATTACCATAGTTGAATGTTTAATCAGGAAAAGCTTCTTAAAGTACTTCTGTATTGAGCTGTGTTTTGTAAGGAAGGGAAAAAAAATGGATTGCCTGAAAGTCTAGGAAAGGCCTTTCAGACAAGGTATAGTGGATAATGGATGCACGTTAGAACAAACCGTAATTTTCCATTCAACCTTTGCTATCGTAGGCCTAGCCTAAATAAAGAAGTATTAAATGAATACCTCAGAGTCATTTAGCTCTTGAAAGTAAGACTAATTTGTTCTCAGACACAGATTTCCAATAGTTCACCTGAAAGTAGTTTCTACTGCTTCTCACACACAACTATAACGCACTATTGATTTTTGTAAGCTTTGCAATTTCTATTTTTTCTGTCTACCATCTCTTTCATGGTCTGGTTTAGAACTTATCTCACCTGCTGGGCATACTGCTGGTGGAAACATTTAATCTGAACTTCAGCCATTTTCCATCTGGGACTTAAAGAAGAATAGGGTTCTTTGATCTCTGTTCATTTATTTACGGGGTAAAAAAAATGTTAACACATTCCAGAAAGAATGAACTGAACCCAAATTATATTGAGATAGCAAAACAAGTTTTGATGAGGTGCCTACCATGTTGCTGGCCTAGTATGCTTTATGGTCTGTGTGAGCAAATTGGTTCCTTTGCAAATTGGCCTGCAGTACTTACAAACTGCCGGAAAGAAAATTGAGACATGCTTTTTTTGAGACCAAAACAACATTTAATTTGAAAGGGCAACTTGCAAAATCTTGCAAAACTGTCCAAGAAAATCCGAAAATGAACTTCAGTATTGATCTAATCTTTTAATGTTGAATTGGAAAACAGCTCTGAAAAAAAAATCCCTTAAAACTTTTGCATATAAAATAAAACAGCATGGAAAATACCTTTGTAAACAATACAAGTATGAATATATTTATCGTATTCTACAGAAAGGGCTCTGCAGAAAGATGAAAACATAGTAAGTAACCAATATATAAATGAAAACAAAGTGATCAGGAAATGGACAGAAGATGAATGAAATGTAATAGTAAATATAAGGGCATATTTTAACACTTATAAACCAAGAACAAAAATTGCCAAGTGGGTTCATTTTGGTCAAATTCATTCATTCATTTTTTGGGTACTCCCTAATGTTGGCAAAGGTGCAGAGAAAAAAAAATGTTAACACTTGGGATAAGTCATCCCTCTTCAGGCCCCTCACGCTGGGAAAATAATGTAATTGGAATATGTGACCCCACCCAATTATCATAGTGATTTGTAATCCTCAGTATTGCAGGTGGAGCCTGGCGGGAGGTGATTTGATCATGGGGTCAGGTTTCTCATTAATGGTTTAGCACCACCACTTGGTGCTGTCCTCGTGATAATAAGTGAATCCTGGCAAGATCTGGTTGTTTAAAAGTACGTAGCACCTTTGCTCTGTCTCTAGCTATGTGATGTGCCCACTTACCCTTTGCCTCTGCCATGAGTAAAAGCTCCGTGAGGACTTCCAAGAAGCAGATGCCGCTATGTTTCTTGCACAGTCTGCAGAACTGTGAGTTAATTAAACCTCTTTTCTTACCCAGTCTCAGGTATTTCTTTATAGCAATGCAAGAATGGATTAATGCCAAAAATAATTGAAATGAGAAAAGGTGTTACATACTAGAATTTTTTTGTTTTAAGCAACAGAGTCTCACTCCAGGCTGGAGTATAGTAGAATGGTACAGCTTACTCCAGCCTCGAACTGAGCTCAAACTATCCTCCTTCATCCTTCTGAGTGCCTGGGGCCACAGGTGTGCACTACCATGCCTGGCCAATTTTTTGTTTTTTTTTATATAGAGAGGGTCTTGCTGTGTTTCCCAGCCTGGTCTTGAACTCCTGGCTTTAAGCAATCCTCTGACCTTGGCTTTCCAAAGTGCTGAGATTTCAGGCATGAACCACTGCAGCCGGCTCACCCAAAGATTTCTAAAGCATTTTAAAAATAATAAAAAGCTAAAACCAACCTCAATGTAAGTAGTGATGGCACATGCAGAACAATTGTGAATACCATGTATCACAAGAAAAATGCTGCTGGTAATACTAAATAAAAATCTGGATCCAAACTTAAATATGCATGATTATGTATGTGGAGGGGATGGGAACAAGGGTGAGTTAAACATTTCTTGCTCTGTTCAGTGATAGAAAAAATAATTAAAATTTTAAACTTGAATCAAGATTAATGTCACAAGTAAAGCAATTTTCAATATAATTAATAAAAAGCATTTATAAAATAAAATTAATCCATAACTTTTTCTTGAATTCGTATTTTTAAAAGTTAGGAAAAGGAGCGTTTTTCTTAGTGGCGTAATTGCTTTCTGTTCTCAAAGTCTTCTTCGCAATTGGTGTATCTGCCAAATTGCAAATAAGCTCATGTTCTGCTTTGGGGTGATGAAAATAATATAAGAATATTATTTTGAGGAACTGTTAAAATTCTTTAAACTGGAGCCATAGGTTTCTCTTTTATAAAATGGAAATCAGGCCAGGTGCGGTGGCTCATGCCTGTAATCCCAGCATTTTGGGAGGTCGAGGTGATGGATCACCTGAAGTCAATAGTTCGACAACAACTTGGCCAACCTGATGAAACCCAGTCTCTACTAAAATTACAAAAATTGGCTGGGCATGGTGACGGGTGCCTGTGATTCCAGCTACTGGGAAGGCTGAGGCAGGAGAACTGCTTGAACCTGAGAGGCGGAGGTTGCAGTAACATGAGATTGCACCACTGCACTCCAACCTGGGTGACAGTGCAAGACTCTGTGTCAAAAAAAAAAAGGGGAGGGTGATCATATGTTCTACTTATCTGGATTCTGATAAGGATTAAATGAGATACAACTAGCTCCATTAATATAAAGGTATTTGTTTTCCTATTTTAAGTAGTTAGAGAAAAAAATCAGAAAAGTATATGATAAAATTCCTTGCTCTGAGAGGCAAGAGATCTGGTTCTTATTCATGCCTGTGAATGTTCTAAATGTGTGCCTCCTGGATATTTATCCTCTTTCAATGTCGATTGTCTAATCTACAAAATGGAGTTGGTCTGGATAACTTATTGATGCCTAACTTTATCGCTCCCCAAAAGTGAGAGTTTGTATAATAACATGCATAATTACACATTTTTTCCACACTTCACCTTAATAGATCTTTACCTGAAAATTTTACTGTTTACTAGACATATTTGTCTCTAATCAAGATTTTCCCAATTCTCACATTTATAACCAGAGCAAAGTCTTTAAAACACCAGATATCTAGTTAAAAATTAAAAAACCACCAATGCTTAGATAAACTTTAGCTTTTATTTGACTATTGGACCCGAGATTGCATAAACTAAGAAATCTCCTTGGACAGTTTTGAGCCTGTGTGAACTCAGAAATCCATGTGAGGGATCCCTGGTCCCCACTGCCAATCTCCTGACTCAATCAAAATCATCTTCTTTATTTAAAACTATTAATTTACCATATGTTACAAATAATATATTTCATAATTATTCCAATTACATAAGATAAAACCTCTGCATGATCATGTTAGTGCCTTAGAAGTCTTAGAAATCGTGGGATTTGAAGACAGCCGTTTTATCTAGCTGTAGACGCAGGATTAGTTTGAACTAAAGGCAGAAGAGAAAATTCAAAGGGAAGCAAAACCCATTTTTGCAAAGAGAGAATCATCAAACTGGAGTAGTAAATATCCAAGCTTCACTTGAAAATCAGACTTTCTCTTTTACTAGGAATAACACAACAATTTGAAGAGGGAAGGAAATATAAAGGGAATACAGAAAGGAGATGAAGTCCCTCTAAACAGAAGAGCAGAGTTTATTTATAACCAAAGAGTGTGGACTCAATCAGATGCCAGCATCACGGAAGTCAGGGAAGAGCAGGGAGCACCATGAGAGCTGTCCTGGTGACATGAGTGGCTGGTAAATGCATCCTTAAGTCAGAGTTCCACAAAGGAAGTTGTATGTTATAAATCAGGGTATAGATTTAAAACTCACAGGTGCTTTAAGAACACACTTCATGGTGTGAGTGTTGGTGAGCATGTGATTATAAAATAGGACTGAAGAAAATGTGCAGACTGGAATGAAAGAAAGGAAGATTTTGTGCACTTTTTTTTTTAACACATCCAAGCCTGTTTGATTATGCAGATCACTAGTATCAGCAGTCTTGCAGTAGACACATTGCTGGCCAGGTCTTCCAGAGCGCACCATATTCCGCTTTTATGGTTTCCTTTTTTATAGCAGATATTACCTAATTAGGAAAGATATTTTATTGCATATTTTATTTTACTGTAAAAGTCGAAGTGTTTTCAGGAAATGAACATAGTGTCTTTCCAAAGTGCTTAGCTAAATGAGAATTTCAAAGAGTGGCAACTGATAAAATCCTCCCCTTTCCTGTGAATAATTGGAGAAAAGATC
Organism: Cacajao melanocephalus; assembly: GCA_963573385.1. Taxonomy (NCBI): domain Eukaryota; kingdom Metazoa; phylum Chordata; class Mammalia; order Primates; family Pitheciidae; genus Cacajao; species Cacajao melanocephalus. Next base: position 68,459 of record CAUYLG010070551.1, read on the forward strand.
CTGCTTGAAAATAAAATACTGTTTATGTAGATTAAATCTTCCATATTTGAAGTTGTAAAACTGTTCAATGCATTTTATGCAAACATCAACCTACATAGGAACAGAAGATTTGAACTTGTATACTCATTTCATTTCATTATCTACTATGCACCAGCATTGTGCTGGGTATTAACAGATTGATGATGGCTCTACTAATACAGTACTATTCATCTCTTCATATCATTTCTGAACCCATTAAGAAATAAGACAAAAGCAGAAAGGCAGGTGGAGGCTGAAGTATCATCTTAACTGCTAATAAAGCTGATTTTGGAGAATGTAGTCTAATATTTGCAGGCAAGTGGTTTTCTAATAAGAAACCCCAGAATTAAACAGATACCCACCCTGCTGCAGGCAATGCCCAAATGCTCTAAGCCTCCCTACCAGGGTTTTGGATAGAAACCTCATTTTGTAGATCTGGTGTGAACAACTGGATTCTAAGGGAAAGAAAAGAAAAGGAGCTGCATAACACATATCCTCTGTCTCTACTTAAAGCCACCCCTCAGCTGGTGTCATTCTTCCTGATCAAAGGAAGAGTGATTGAAAGAGTTGAGAGAGACCTTTAGGATTACAACAGTGGGGCTCCCTTCTGTGGAAGCAAAGAGGAAAAAGCCTTTCTTATGAAATGCAGCACATTTTCTTCACCTATAGACACTCCAAGCTCTGAAGGAAATAGACAGCTCTTCCCCTTCTTCCCCACTAATTCCCCACTGTTGAGGTTTACTTTCTCTTAATTATTTTGCCTGCACGGTGGCCACCAGTCCCTAACAGACATATCCCAGGAGACTTGTTAGGTGATTTCCCTTAAGAAATCCCACCAAGGCACCCTGCTCACTTCATATATCACCTATCCCCATGAAGGCTCTCAATGAGTAGTTCTCCTAAGATACACCAAAGGTAGACCATAAGTTTTTCCCAAAGATAATAAAGCAACGTTAATAACATAGGGAGGCTGAGGAGGGAGGAGTGCTTGAGGCCAGGAGTTTAAGACCAGCCTGAGCAATATAGCGAGACCCTGTCTCTACAAAACAAATTCTTTTTTAATTAGCTGAGCATGGTGACACCTCTCTGTAGTCCCAGCTACTCAGGAGGCTGAGGGGGAAGATCATTTGAGCCCAGAAGTTCAATGTTGCAGTGAGCTTTATTCTACCACTGTACTCTAGCCTGGGCGACAGATCAAGACTGTCCCTAACAAAATAATTTAAAAAAGAAAATAGAAAGGATTACAGAGAGGGAGGGAAGAAGGATTTGGTAGATAGAGTCTGGGACTTCTGTGCAGCTATGCAAAAGTTTCCTCCAGGCTGATGGGCTGTGGTGGTACACCTGCCATGCTTGGTAATTTGCTGGGATCAACCTCAGGAAGGCAAGACCTTAAAACAAATGTAACGTCACCCACAGGGCAGCAGTGTGGTTAATAATCAACTATGACCTTCCACCCACATTGAAAGACCAAGGTGTTGCATTTCTGTGGCTGCTATAATAATATAGAGATTATGAAATTTTTCCCTTCAAAATAGCTCAGTCAGGATGGTTTTTGTTGTTGTTGTTTTTCAGTTTTTTTTAGGTTATATATTGGTGGAAAACTAACTCAGCCTTTTTATCTACCAATGTCTTTGTTTAATCTTCCTGCTTTAAACATATTCGCCGTATAACAATACTGTGTTGACAGATATTGCTTGTCAGTACCTTGAAAATGTTATTGCATGCTTATCTAGCTTTCATTTTATAGCATGAAGTCAGTTTTCAGTCTCATGCTCTGTTTTAACATAAATTATTTTCTGGTTGCTGTTAGGATTGTTATTTTTGATGTTCTGCAATTTCACTGCAATGTGCCTAGGTGTAAGTTTGATTTATTTATATTCACTGAGATTTGCTGGTATTACTGAATCTGGGCATGTATTTCTTTTACCAATTCAGGATACTGTTTTCTTCAGTTCTACTCACCTCTGTTAGCTCTTTCTGTAACTCAAACTTCACTTATATTCAACCTTATTCCTCCAGTTGTTGGGAGGTACCCAGGGATAGTTTTTGCTCATCCACAGGAAGAGCTGATTATAAATTCGGTGTTTCTGAAGTTATCCTACATTGCCTAAGGAATTATTGAAGGTTTAGTTTCTCATGCCAGAAATGTTTGAGAAGAGTTGGGGCATACTTGAAGAATATTTTCTTTGCTAGTATTCAAACATGATAAAGGCAGATTTATAAGATGATTTGTAAGCTTCTTTGGATCTCAAAATTCTATTATTATGTTAATAAAATAATGTTCAAATAATTTTACTTCTAAAGCCTCAAGTGTTGTTAAATATAAGACTTTAACCTAAATCCCATAGCAATATGTGTAAAAAGGGCCTATCTTGCCATTCTTTCAAGAATGCTAAAATTAACTTAAAATATTCTAGACAGGTGACCTTGATGTTCACTTAGCATGAATTAATGTTGACATGAATAGTACAGTTATATGTCAAAATTATTTTATATTATTTCAGAGTTCTTGTGAAGCTTTAATCAATTTAGAAGACTGTTTTAAAGAAGTGAAACTCCCTTTTTTGGCTGTAGTTTCCATTTATTGTTCTGTAAATTTTTTTAAATTCTTGCCTATAGAACTTGTGTTGTCCTTGAAAAAAAGAATCCAAAGACCAAGGGAAAAAAGAGACAATGAAATTATTGAAAGGAACTATTTAATAGCAGTTAGGAAGAACAATTCTTCTCTTGTTTGTCCAAATATTTGTCTTCTGAAAGTGTTTCTGTGGCTACTGCCCATGCTTCCTGTACTTTTTGGGTTTATGACATAATTCACATCAACCTACATTTCCCCATAATGTTAAGCTGTCTTTATTGTCACTTTCTTCTAAATCCAACCAGAAAGTAAACAAGTATTTAAAACAATACCTGGAGCATAATGTGTTCAGTAAATACTGCTCTTCAACTTTAACGGAGCTGTAATACCGTCCTCAGAGTCTGTTCATGGCCCCTCCATGGTTATGTATTCTACAGGCCATGTAGCCACACGTCGAGATCTTGCTCTTCAGTGTATCTGGCAGAAAGGTATCACATTTTCTTAATGAGACGAGAAAAATGCTCTCTTTGCATGGGTGGCAAAGAAATCCAAAAACTATGACAACCACTCTCAACCAATTCCCAGTAACATTAACTATTAATATGCATTCATTTGAATCAAGTATATTTACTGATACGTGTGTGTGTGTGTGTGGTAATTCATACTTTTTGAAAAGTTAAAGCAACAAATCTCATGCAAATACAAAATAAACATGTCAGCCATTTTATTCTACTCAAGAATTAAAGAGTGAAGCAATATAAGATTGTAAAGACTGATTCAGAACAGAATCTGAAGAACATATATCCACATAGGTATACACATACACACACATATATATATGTTAAAACAAATATATTATTAACACTAAACTGGTTCATATTTTTAGGGCAATAAAGTGTAGTGTTTAGGATTATCTTTTATACTTGGTAGAAATTACTTGTATGTACGCAGATCAAAATTCATGTATATCACTATTGACAAATATTATTCACATACCAACAGTTCTCTACAAATAATTTCTAACCCGCAACATTATAAAATAGCCTACAAATACAAAATCAATTAAATGTCCACCCCCCTATAGAGTGAGATTATTTCTGAAGGAATTCCTAGACAACACCCACTAAAAGCCTTTGCTCATTTCCAAGTGTCAGCTCAGAGAACTACAGAGTATATAAGGAATATGGAACATGTGAATATGGTAGAAGACCCATGAATCTTATTGTCCTGGAGCTGTTTTCTCTGAATTTATAAATGAATGCTGGGTCTGTTTTGTTGCTTATTTATATAATTATATTTATCTTGGAGCTAAGTGTAGTATTTAGTCTTGAGGAACAATGTTTTTCTTATATGGTCTTTCTAGCTTAATACTTCGTGTGTGTGTGTGTGTGTGTGTGTGTGTGTGAGAGAGAGAGAGAGAGAAAACAAAATATGCATATTTTTAACATACTACATAGGAAAAAATCTTTGTTTGAGATGTAAGCTCAAACAAAATAAGTAAAAAGTCTTTGTCACCAAGCCCAATGTAACTCCAGATGAACATATTATGTACTAATCCCATTTGCTTCGATAGTTCATATGATGATTTCAGTGAATATGGTCTCACAATGGAGGAATTTTTCCTGCAGGAAGCTAAGGAGTAAATACATTTGCAAAATTTCCCCATAATTTTAAACATGATCCATGTTAGTATATTTGCCAGTTGAGCTTGAATTTGTTTTATGCTGTCTTAAAATGCTGATTTTTTTTAAGAGTGAGATACACTGTGTGTTTTCTTCATATCATGTTCTCCATCTTTGATCATATTCCAAATCATTGATTGACTCATGCTTATTAACAGGCAGTCACTGTAGCCTGAAATCTATGTGTTTACTTCTTTCCTGCTTCCTGTTACTTCCAGGAGACATCAGGAAGCCAACTGTCTTAGTTTATTTGGGCCACTATAACAAGAGACCTTAGACAGGGTAATTAAAAAACTATAGAAATCTATTTCTCACAGTTCTAAAGGCTGGGAAGTCCAAAATCAAGTTGCTGGAAGATTCAGTGTCTCATGAGGGCCTTCTTCTTTACAGATGGCACCCGTGTATCCTCACGTGGTGAAGAGGAAGGAATTAACAAGCTCCCTTAAGCCTCTTCTATAAAGGCACTAATCCCTCATGGCCTAATCACCTCCCAAAGGGCCCAACTTCTAATATCATCACCTTGGTGATTAGATTTCAACATATGGATTTTGAGAGAGACACACGCATTCAGAAGACCATGGCACCAACTAACTTTCCTGCCATGCACTCTCTTCCTTGTATACACATCAAAGGAAGACTAGTCATCACTTTGGATTGTGCTGCCAGATAGAAAGAAGTAAATTTATAAGACTCTAGGGTTTAGGCTGATGGAAAGATGCTCTGTTAGGTTCCAGCAAGCTGCATGCTCCAATAGTATTTTACCAGGGCTCTGATCTGAAGGTATTAGACACCGGCCTAGCTATTAATATAGTAGTTGCTTTCTGTCCCATCAGTCTTACTATGCTTTTTTTGGGTACTGAGTTCTTTTGGGATGTCTGTGTAGAGAAGTGATTGGTATCTTCATGCATACACCTAATAGGAGTCACTATTGATTCCTTCTGCACAATGCATGTATTGGCTAATATTTGCTGGAGATGGCTGGACTTTCACATCAAAGCTGTTTGTGTGACATAAAAAGAAGATAAATTTGCTTTTAATTAATAAGAATGGAACAGAGGTTTTGACAGAACCTTTTTCTCAATCCTCTCCCCATAGATGCCAAAATGCCATCAAAATGAATACTTAGAATATAATACAAAAGCAAAGATAAGAAAGCAAATCCAAAGAAAATAAAAGGTTTACACTGTCTATCAGGGGCTCTGGCCCTCTGTGAGAGGCAGAATATTGCTGTGATGCAGGTTTAGATTTAAAAAATCATATTACCTGGATTCATAACCTTCCACCACTTGCTGGCTAGGCAACCCGGACAAATTATATATAACCTCTTTGCTCCTAAGTTTTCTCATCTGAAAAATGGAAATTATAACGATTGCTGACAAACTAGGTAATCTGCTATATCTAAAGTATATGGTAAGTGACATGATTTTATATTCTCATCTTTAATTTTCACAGTGATCCTCTGAGAATCACTCAGCATTTCTATGACAAAAAGTGATTAATAAGAAAGATCACATCTAAATTACTAACACTTTGCCTCTGACTGTCATAGAGGATGTAAATCTGTGTCCATATTTCAGATTTATGACAAACAAAATAAAATATGTGACCTAATTTAGAAATGATCAAACGTTAGCAAATATTGATCTCTAAACATTGAATTTATTATTTTTTTCTCATAAAGATAGAGCTAACAGTATAGCAAAGAGAAGTAACGTGCTAAATAATGTTCTCTGTGTTTATGGAAGACAGACAAGAAGAGACATCCCATTTGGAGCAAAGTTAAATTCCTTTTACAAAGTCTTCCTTAGTATAGTGGCCACTGCTTACCTTTTCCAAATGACTTTCATTATTTCTGACATATCTCCATTTTCTTGGCAAATAGCACTATTTGCTGTTTTCCACATGTGCCCTATTGTTTCTAGTCTCTGTGATAGGTGTTGTGATGCTGCCTCAAACCTAGAAAATGTTCGTATTATCCCTGATTTATTATAATTATTCTTTCAAGTCAGCCAGAATGCAAACATTTTTAAGAATCCTTGACTAAATCTTCCAAACAGGTGCCATCTCTCCCTTCTCTAAACAGACGTCAGCCTTGAGGTCTTGCCTGCTTGCCTCTTTTGGCACTTTTCACTTTACATTTTTCCGGTCAAGGGAAGAAATCACCAGTTCTATAGAGGCTAAGCTGTGTCTGAGTATGCCATTTAGTGGACACATCTGGGAAATTGCTGAGTCAATGAAGCCCACAACTACTTAAATCTCTTACTACATAGTTTCCAAGGAGATGATCTCTTCTAAGGCAAAATGGTGCTGAACATGATAAAGATTTATCTTATAGGAGCATGGCAAATATTGCTTGATGTCTTTCATTTGAATTTGGTGTTGGATATGTCTTTGCCTACTATGTTGAAGACAAAATGGTGGAGGAAAGGCTGTAGGTTAAAACTGGAAGATGTTTTACTAAAACTCTGTAAGAAGTTGGACTATAAACAATATACTTTGGTATCATAATCACAGTGCATTGCACAGTGCATTGGTATCATAATCCACAGTGATGGAAAAGTGGCATTTTCCATCATCGTGCTTTATAAGTTTGATGTGTTGCGAGCTATAGTGCATCCGTGGTGGTACCTGGCAGGAAGCTAAGAATCAGCAGCAGTGCCCCTTCAACGTTGATGGTGGCAAATGAAGAATGTGGGTATGTCCACGGGAAAAAGCTGTGAATCCCCATGACAACTTTGAGCCTAGAGAATGCACTGGAATCCAGCAAAATGGGCAGGGATCCCCCAAAACCTACATTACCTGGAAGAAATAATAGTGACAAGAGAGGGAACAGCAGAGAAGATGGCAGAGCCCATCATCTGTTACATGTGGGAAAATTCCTGGTCAGTCTTGAAAATATTTGATGGTGAATAATTCTACTGCAGGCCAAGATACTAACCTAGAAAATAAAGGTCAATGCTAGTAAATTATGGCTTAACCATGTAACATTATTACATTCTGTAGAACTCCTGTCTCCCCTACTATAATAGGACTGTTAAGAAGAAAGCTACAGAGAATTAGTCTCCATAGTTGCAAACCTAGGATCATATGTGCAGGAAGGGAAATAAAAATTTAAGATGTGAATGAATGAAAATGGAACAGTATATAAGTCCTAGGATTCGTGATTTTTAGATCCCTACCGTATGTCTGGCAACAAAGGTACATTGGTTATTTCTTTCTTTATTGTGTACAAATTATATATGGGAAACTGTATTAGGCACTGAGAGACACTATAAATGAAGATAATTGATGATATGGTTTGTCTTCGTCCTCAACCAAATCTCATTTGAATTGTAGCTCCCACAGTTCCCATGTGTTGTGGGAGGGACCCGGTGGGAGGTAACTGAATCATGGGCGGGGGGCGGGGGGTCTTTCCCAGGCTGTTCTCATGATAGTGAATAAGTCTGGTGAGATCTGATGGTTTTATAAAATTGAGTTTTTCTGCACAAGCTCTGTCTTTGCTGCCATCCATGTAAGATGTGACTTGCTCCTCCTTGCCTTCTGCCATCATTGTGAGGCCTCCCCAGCCATGTGGAACTGTGAGTCCATTAAACTTCTCTCCTGCATAAATTACCCATTCTTGGGTATGTCTTTATTAGCAACATGGAAATGGACTAATACAATTGATTCGTGTGAAAACAATCTATTTAAGAAGAGAACAGGTCTAATAGGTCATTAAGAATTAGGCAAACTGGGTATCTAACAGTAATTTACATCAACAGCATTGTTGTTGGCCCTAAGTTTCATCCAATTTTTCAGTATATCAGAAATGTAAGGTAATACATACTTCACATTTTGGCAAGAAATAAGGCACACATAGTTTAAAAACTGGTTCATATTATCTTTTCTTTTCTTTTGAAACTGAGTTTCCCTCTGTCATCCAGATTGTGCAGTGGCACAATCTCAGCTCACTGCAACCTCCACCTCACATGTGCCAGTGATTCTCCTGCCTCAGCCTCCTGGGTAGCTGGGACTACAGGCATGCACTACCATGCCCAGATAATTTTTGTATTTTTAGTACAGACAAGGTTTTGCTGTGCTAGCCAGGCTGGTCTTGAACTCCTGGCCTTGAGTGATTCACCCACCTAGGCCTCCCAAAGGGCTGGGATTACAGCAGTGAGCCACCACACCCAGCCTCTTTTGTGTTATTATTAATAATGTATGAAACATTCATGACATATGGCTCCTTTTTCTTTTCCGAGAGAGAGTTTTGCTTGTATTACCCAGAATAGAGTGCAATGGTGTGATCTTGACTCACCGCAACCTTCACCTTCCAGGTTCAAGTGATTCTCCTGCCTCAGCCTCCTGAGTAGCTGGGACTCCAGGTGTGTGCCACCATGCCTAGCTAATTTTTGTGTTTTTAGTAGAGACAAGATTTTGCCATGCTGGCCAGGCTGGTCTTGAACTCCTGGCCTCAAGTGATTCACCCACCTAGGCCTCCCAAAGGGCTGGGATTACAGGCATGAGCCACTGAAGCCTGCCTGTTTTGTATTATTATTAACAATGTATGAAACATTCATGACATATAGCTTTGTTTTTTTGAGATGAAGTTTCACTCTTGTTGCCCAAACTAGAGTGCAGTGGTGTGATCTTGGGTCACCGCAACCTCCGCTTCCCAAGTTCAAGCAATTCTCCTGCCTCACCCTCCTGAGTAGTTGAGATTGCAAGTGCCTGCCACCGTGCCTGGCTAATTTTTTTGTATTTTTAGTAGAGACGGGATTCTACATGTTGATCAGGCTGGTCTCAAACTCTCGACCTCAGTTGATACACCTGCCTTGGCCTCCCAAAATGCTGGGATTACAGGTATGAGCCACCATGCCTGGCAAGAGACATAGGGCTTCTTTTGAGAACAAATCCTGAAGCCAAATACAAAAAATATTGCTTTATATTCCATTGTCTTGGAGGTTCACAAAACATAAGCATTTTAAAGACCCCAAATCAATTATAGTAAATAATCCTAATGAAATTAATCACCATTGTCAAAGTTACTTGAATAAAGACTTACTTTTTTAAAAAAATACACTGATACTCTGCTGAAATGCATTTAGAAAATGCTGATTTTTTTGAAAAATAATAATTTAATAAAAATAAAATTATTAAAATACAAGGATTACTTTATTTCCTAATTCTTTTCTGTTAACCAAAATTTATCATAATACCTGATAATTTTTTACTTCTTAGAAAGTTTAAGTATGTATAATTAATCATCTCTACTAAAAATACAAAAATTAGCTCGGCGTGGTGGCGCGTGCCTGTAATTCCAGTTACTTGGGAGGTTGAGGCAGGAGAATTGCTTGAACCCAGGAGGCGGAGGTTGCAGTGAGCTAATATCGCACCACTGCACTCCAGTCTGGCACCTGGCGATGGAGTGAGACTCTGTCTCAAAAAAAAAAAAAAAAACCTCAAGTAATAACAAATTCTGCCTTCATGACCCTGAAAGAAAACTCATCTAGCATTTATACTTTGATATAGACATGATAAGTCCAGAATTACAAATTCATGTGAATAGTTTGAATTGTTCAATAACTCAATCAAAAATCAAATAATTTATAAAACAATTTATTCAGATTCTTACATTAATGCACAGACAAATGTAGGAATATGTATTTTAGTTAAAATGTCAATGTAAAATGAAGCCATCAAACTTTAAAGAAAATAGTGGAAATGTGTAACTAATATATATAATTATAAACTGTATATGAACAATGAATATACATATGTGTGTAAGTATAAATTTTTTGAGATAGAATCTCACTCTGTTACCCAGGCTAGAGAGTAGAGTACAGTTGAATGATAATAGCTCACTGTAGCCTCAACCACCCAGGCTCAAGTGATCTTCCTGCCTCAGCTCCCTGAGAAGCTGGGACCACAGGTGCATGCCACCATGCCTAGCTAACTTTTTAAAATTTTTTTTGTAAAGATGGCTTTTTAGTATGTTGCCTAGGCTGGCCTCAAACTCATGGCCTCAAGCAGTCCTCCTACCTTGGCCTCCCAAAGTGCTGGGATTACAGGTGTGAGCCACCATGCCCAGCCATGATTATATTTTTTAAAGTCAAGTGTGTCTGACTATACTGATATAAAAATATCTGCACTTTGGAAAGATCATAAAAAAGATTAAAAAGAAAATATCAAGTTGAGAAAGATGCCACATGTGTGAAGGACTCAACCTATTGTTGCTGACTTTGAAGGACTAGGAAGTGGGCATGAGCCAAGGAATGAGGAAGGTCTCTGAAAGCTGGAAAAGCAAATTAAAACAATTTTCTTCTGGAACCTCCAAAAGCAACACAGCTCTTCAACACCTTTAGCCCTGTGAGATCTGTTGGAAACTTCTGATGTATAAAATTGTAAGATAACCATCTGTGTTGCTTTTAGCCACTAAATTTGTGATAGTTTATCATAGCACCATAAAAAAAAAAACTGATATAACAAGCATAACTAAATGTATTCTGTGACTTAGATCTCATCCTAGTACTTCCAAAGGTGGAAACTTATTCTGAAGAAAAAAGAGTAGAGAAAAGTAAGAGCCTTCTCATGTCTCTGACGTAAAGTTTGAAGTTCTCTGAGTTTTGGATTCAGCTAGAGACCATGTCATTCTATCTGAAGGGTGTCTCTCAAAAATTATAATTTAGTTCAAAAAAGAGATCATTCACTGGGCAGATGACTGCAAGGGAGAACTGAGAAACAAATCTACTTTCTGGATACCCCAAATCATTGTAATCCTATTTAAATATTAAATTAAGGCATTCTTTTCTGTATAGTTATCTTTTGATTGCACCTTTTGGGATACCTCAGCAGGAGAGACATAATTATAAGGTGTAATATGAGCTCTTTTGTTTTCCTTTCTATTTATTCACTGACAAAGAATGGTTGAAAATTGTCCTCTTCTTTTTCTGGTGTAGTATTCACATAGTCTGATTTGAATAAGACTGCAAATGGGTTACTGAGCAATTACTTTGCTCACACATTGAAACCACAGCCCTCATTAAAATATAATCATCAAATTCTATTTTATACAGTAATGGAAACATGATGCATTTAATGCTGTAAGAAAGAAAGAGACATTTATGGAAGAAAACCTGCATCTTTAGGAGCAAATTACGAATTCCTTCTAAATCTATGAATATCAATGCTCTAACAACTATCCAAGTCTACAAAAAGTTTAAATTGGCAAGATTGAGAATGACTCATACTTAAAGCAATACAGCTATTTGCCTGCATAATATACATAGGAATATGAACTCTTAGGAAAAAAAACATTTTTTGAACATCATTGATGAAGATAATATATAATAAATGTGACCTATTTTATTTGCTGATGTTCAGTAACATAGCTCATTGCTTGCCTACTTCACATGAAAAGCTAAATGATCTTACAGAACTTCTAGCACTATGATGAAAGATGCCAGATGCCTAAGCATTCCCACATTCTCGTTGTTAGAATAGTGGGATTTTTTTATTTGCTTAAAACAACAGATGAATCCATAAACATGTAACTAACTGTATTTAATCAAATTTAACATTTTGAACTGAAGACTTCACTTGAGTAAACACCAACAAATACACACATTTGTGGATGTATATACATATGTGTATTTATATATGTATATGTATGTATAAACAGACCACCACACCTTAATTCTACAATTAAGGTTATTTGTAATCAGGACGTTTTTAAGCCAAAATGTATTCTAGTCATTAAAACTACATAATTAGATCATAAGATTATATAGTCAAACATCCTTATATTATAAATGACCCAAAAATGTTAAGAAACCAAACTGTAGACAAACCAGAGTTAACACTCAGGTCTTTATGGGCTTTCACCTATTTTTTCCCTTTGATTTGATATACATGAATTTTACAAGAATGTACAAATTTTAGATTTTTAAATAGGAATAAATCTTGCTCAAAATCTTTCATTTATGAAAGGATACCTGTGTAGCCTCTAATTATTAAGTATATATCTTATATATCTAATGACATATACAAATATATCTCATATATAAAATATGTACCACATGTATCATATATGATATGTATCTTAAGCATATTAAGATACATAAATATTTATAATATATAAAAATATATATATTAAGATATATACATATTTCAGATACATAAAAACTAAAGATTTACAAATTCATGTTTAACATATCTGGCTTAGATAATCGATACATTCATTCAAATATTTCCCAGTTATGTATAACACAGTATGTTCATGTACTGAATTAGTTTGCTCTTCTATGTTAACTTTCTTTCTTCCACATTTTTTCTCCAGCCACATGAGAGTAAAAATTAAATGAATTTACAATGAAATAAATGGGAGACTTTGTGCAAATGATTTAGAAAACTAAATCCTTCCTACTATTTTATCTGTTTCAAGACTTTCAATCTAATTTCATCTAAGGCAGATAAAAATTGAAAATATTCTAGTATCCTTTAATAATATTTAATGACTTTATTAAATGTTTTTGGTTTTGTTTCCTGATATGCTGCATGATGGTAGGGTAAGTTAAGCACTGTGACCAGACATGGAAACAATATGTTTTTCTGTACCTCTCACCAAATTTTTCTTCTGAACTTTCTGTTCCTTTCTTTCTTTTGTTTCTACACCATATGACACCTTGACTCTTGATTCATGTTTCTCTCCATCAAACACCACTGTGGGTGTATGTAAGTACACATAGGCATCTCGTTAAATTGATTCTTCACTGAGGTTATCTCTGCCTACCCCAAATTGCTGCAAGTTGAAAATCAAATCTGTGATTTAATGTTATTTAGTTACGATTAATAACTTAGCATTAGTTGGTGCATATACATACAATGCATTCTTTTGAATTTTATACTTTAAAAATATATAAGTCATGCAAAGACAATCTGTTTATTCATATTCTTCACCCTGTTGAAACCACGGTCCACAGAATAATGCTGTAGAAAGAATAACACAAATGGCATCTAAATCTCAACATTGTTCACAGACTTTTTGGCATTTTTTTCAATACAAATACTCTACAGTAATATTCCTTGATCATTCTACTTCTATCCATTTCTCTCATTCTCCCACCACTGTTCTTGTCTTCACCAACTCTCCCCATTTCTTGCATCAATCAACTTAATGTATGAAACCTATGCTATATATGTATCAGGCACTGAAGAAAGAATTCTGAACCGGACACTTGGGCCCCATGGAGCTTTTATTCTGGTGAGAGAGTAAGATGATACACATGTAAGTAAATGACCTAATAAAGATAAAGGACGATAAAGGATTATAGAGCAACTAGTGAGTCAAGTGACTTCTGGGACCTGAAGGGACTGGGGACCAAGAAAGGCCTGGCACTTTGGAGTCCAAACAAAGAGAACTAGTGAGAAACCCTCCCTCCTTTTCAGAGAAATGATTTCCCTGACATTAAAACTGCCAAGAAGTAGCTGGAGAGATGAAGTGCCTAGCAATTTTCTCCTAAAACTGGAAGTATAAGGAAATCCACACCCCTTGTGACTCACCCTGGGGATCTCTGCAGGGCATGGGACACATTTCTTCCTATGCTATCAGTCTAAGGGGTACATACAGCTTTGACCTCCATCACTTGTGAGATTCCTCTATTTGATCTGAACCTCAACATTTCCAGAACAAAAAAAACCACCTATCTAAAAGCTACCTGCATTCAAAGAGTGACCAGAAAAATCACAATGCATGTCCAGAGAAGTAAAGCTGCTGAGGGATCTAGACAATTCAATTAAAAATAAGAAACATTTTAGAGGAGAATCAAGGGTGGCACGTCCCAGATAAAGAGTATTTGGTGATTAACAACATGATTTCGCAACCAAACAATTCTGCAAATGATTTGAAGGAGAGGATGTTTACTACTCCTGTGTGTGTCCTGGAAGATCAAGTACCAAAAAACATCCCAAAGCACAGAAAAACAATTACAAAGAAATAAAAACCATGAGGAGGGGAAATGAATCTTGGAGGATATAACAGGAGATAGTAAAAGATGTACCAGTAAGAGAAAAAAGACAGATGGAGGATTGTCCATAAAAATAAAATAATGGAATTTATTTTTTTTCTAAATAAAAACCTGATATCCCAGATTAAATGGTTTCTGTGAGGTCCAGGTCAGATTGATAAGAAATAAGATAGACACCTAGGACATTCTATAAAACTCCTGAATTCTAAGGAAGGGGAAAAATATGACAAGATTCAAGGTAGAAAAAAGCAAACGAAAAAAAAAATGTCAGAATCCTCATCTGAAACAGCGGAAGCCTGAAGACAGTGAAAGGACAGCTACCAACTACTGTGAGAAAAATGGTGCCGTTCAGGAATTGTAGACCCAGCTAAGATTTTATTACATTTCAAGGTCGAGGAAAAATACAAAAGAAACTGCCATCCAAGTATTCTCTCTAAAAGAAAAAATAGTAAAGTGTCTTAACTAAGCAAACTGGAATAGGAATCTAAAGGTGGCAGAAAATAAAGAAAACATCAAGTGGAGATTAATCAACAAATCTTTACACGTAGATACAGATATAGATACATTTGGGGGGGTGTGTTAGTGTGTGAATACTAAGCCAAGTGTAATACAGTTGTTGTTTTTTTTTTAATTCTTCTTTTTAATGTTGTCTTAACCCAGTTTTGAGACCCTGACTAGTGACTGTCGGTTACCCTTCTTGGGCAGCTGATTAAATCTGTGCTACATCCACAACCCTTATCCAGCTCTCACATTCAGGGCCACCAAGCACCTGCCCTAATTTCCCTGATCCCAGTTACTAGACAACTAGAGACAGTCCCTATGCCTTGGAGCGCAGAGCCCTGGAAATTATTCAAATTAGCCAGTCCGCAGAGATACAGAGAAACCTAGGTAATCCCATCCTACCTGCCATACATCAACCACCCCTACAGTAGTTCCAGCTTTCTGTTCCCTGTCTCCTGGTGCAGTTGCCTGTGTGGCTCTTTCATTTGAGAATGAAAGTAACAGTTGCTTTCTTCTGACTATCACTATATTGTATCCACCATTAAAAGAATCATTAAATCTCATCAAAGTATGAAACTGCAATATATTTCTAAATAAGAAATCATTAAAGAAAAAAACGATGCACTCTTTAGGGAATCCTGATAATATCCAATAGTTAAAAATACTAAATTACTTCCAGAAAATCTAAGAGTCAAGTATGGTGGAGTAGAGTTGGAGATGCTTGAAAGCAATTGTTTGCAAGGGTGAGGGAAATCATGAGTTCTGTTTTAGGTATATCAAATTGCAACTACTTATTGGACATCATACTAGATTTATTTTATTTTATTTTTGAAATGGAGTCTTGCTCTGTCACCCAGGCTGGTGTGCAGTGGCGCAATCTTGGCTCTTTGCAACCTCTGCCTCCTGGGTTCAAGTGATTCTCCTGCCTCAGCCTCCTGAGTAGCTGAGATTACAGGTGTGTACCACCACACCTGGCTGATTTTTGTATTTTTAGTAGAGACAGGGTTTCACCATGTTGGTTGGGCTGATCTCGAACTCCTGACCTCGTGATCCACCCGCCTCAGCATCCCAAAGTGCTATGATTACAGGCATGAGCCACTGCACCTGGCCCATGCTAGATATATTTATTAAGCAGGTGGATTTTTTAGTCTAAAACTCAGAAATTAAGTCATCAGTGTTACCACTGTAAATTGCATGCTAAGGAGCTATAAAACTTGAGGATTTTATCTAAAGATGCCATGTGGAAGAATAAACCCTGGGCATGCCAATATTTAAAGATCAGGAAAGGAAGGAGCTCCAGTGAAACTGATGAATCTTTCATTTTATTAGCAGATTCCAGAGAGGTAGAAGCAAAACATGGACAGTGTGGTCTCCCAGGAGCCACATTAAGAAGGCATGTCAAGAATGAGAAAAAGAAATTATACCAAATGCTGCAGAAAGTTAAATATGATAAATACTAAGAACTGGGCATTGCCTTTGAAAAGTTGGAGGGCTTCTTGCTTTGAATTAAAGGAATTTGAAAGGTCTCAGAAATAAGCCTCAAACTAAGGTCTCTCTCTCACCTTCTCTTGTACTCCTGCCTCTTTGATCCTCTTCCTTTCCTGAGCCTAGGAGGAAATTTCCTTACATGATTAAGGAAAGTTCCAAGAGAAGAAATGCAATTGTCTTAATAGTCCCTCCTTAGGCACTTTATCTATAACCAGAAAAGACTAATCACTAAAAACCGTCACTATACTCAGACAGCTTTTTATTTATTATCCTGAGTGTAGCTCTTAGAGATTACTTGGGAGATCATCAGCATTCTAAGACAACCTTTGCTCACCGTGACATTCTGCCCCTCACCTTCCTGCAATTTGCCACCACCTCCCCCAGAGCTCAGAGGAAATTTGTCCCAAGCCAAATGTCTGTTCTTTGGGCTATTTCAGTTCCCCTAAAATTATTTACAGTCCTTCAAATTGCCTATATTTCCCCATCCTCCTCCCCCTCATGAAGAGGCCATATAATCCTCAACCATCTAGCTTTCTGAGTCTCATATTTTATATAGCTTCTATGCTTATGAATGTTAATAAATTTGCATGCCCATTCTCCTGTTAGTCTGTCAATTGTCATTCATTTCAGTGAACCTTCGGAGAAGATAGATGGGAGGCTTTCCCTCCGTCTCTGGATAATGATTTGTAGTACATTTTACCAGTGTGGAAATGAAAATAAAATGCTATAGTGTTTTACATAGCAAGCTAATCATTATTAGTAAATGTAACTAATCACGAGATGTAAAACTTAAATAGTTCCTAGATTTATTGCCTAGGCTATGTACACAATCCCCTGATCCATCCTTTGTTAATATAATCCATCAAGTAGAATGAAATAAGTCATATTAAGCAGAAAGAGTTGTGCACAAAACCAATAATTTCATCTCTAAAATATACATTTGAACTCCTATTTGTTGTAAAATGCTATATATCATTTAGGGGTCTACCAGAGGGTCTTAATTAACCTCACTTTCTTAACCTCTAAGATGGAGAGGATTTTAATAATTTTCACTATAGGCTACTGAGAGCATTTTAAACATAATAACTCAAAAGATGATATATGAAGAGAATTTTAGTAGCAATGTACTTCATTATGGCTTTTAGAAACCCTGCAGTATAAAGTACTACAAAGAAATCATATACCGATTGTTTTTATTTAGGCACAAGATAAAGCAAGAAATGAAAGAACCAAGGAACTCCTCAAAGTCATTTGCAACAGCCAGGTCAGGAATTTAAGAAACAAAGCTTTATAATACAAATAACTAGTTCAACTCACTTCAATTAGCCCACCTTCTCTAGGACAGATAATCTCTTCTAAAAATCTTTATGAATATGGGAAACTGGATTATTGGATTGGATCATGTTTCCATTCACTGATTGCTTTGTATGATTTCACCAACCTCACTGCCTAGTAAGGAGCTTTATACCTTTATCCCTCTGTTGCATGCCTTGTCTAAGAAAATGAGTTTCCCAGAAAGATGACAGCTTTTCTTTTCAGCCACATAGCATAGATAATTGTTTTTTTCAGCCATAATCTTCGAACACTCCAAAGTGACCAACAAACAGTGCCTTACAGTGCAATGAGATTTGAACATTGGAAGAGCGATTGCCAGAACATGCAACTCAGAATTAAATAATATTAAAATAGGATGCTTTGTGTAAATGAGCCTGCCTTTCTCTGTTTATACTCACCCATAGCCTCGTGTATTCACAGACAATATCACACTGTGTTTTAAGTGATGCTTCCATTAAGATAGTTGGTTATCGTTTTGTGTTCCCATTCTTCCTTGCATAAACCATTGATTTTTTTGGATATAGAAAAACAAAGAGAATCTAGTATGTAAATGAAATAAAAATCACATAACTTCTATATTTTCACAGATGCGCTGGATACTTTTGCAAAGATCTCCTTGTTCCAGGATGCATAGGGTTGAGAGGGAGGGGAACCAATCAAAACCTGACAGCATTTGAGAATTGTATAGTAGGCACTGTGCCTTACAGACACGTGAAAAAGTCCATTGTTTCTTTGGAGTCTTTGCCTTGTTTATGCACTGCCTCAAAAACACTTTTCCTAGGAATATGCATGGTCTTTTCCTTCCCTTTCTTGAAGGCTTAGCTAAAACTTCACTCTTCCACACAGGCAGTCTGTGATCATCCTATTTGAATACTATGCCACATAAAACTATTCCCCATTCCTTCATTGTTATTCTTCATAGCCCTTCTCATCATTGGGCTATTGTACATTTATTTGTTTTGTTTTTTATCTGTCCTTTCTAACTACTTCCTCTAACACACACACACTACACAATTTTGATGATCTCAGAGATTATCTTATTGCCTGTTGTATCTCCAATACCTAGAAGAGAGCCTAGCACTCATGCGCTGAATACATGAATAAGTTCTTCATCCTCCCTTAAGTCCTACTAAATCAAATTTTCTTACTTGGAGTCTTTGCTAAACTTTCTGATTTACTGATTAAATGCTTTGTTATCCAAAACTTAAATCCCTCAGTTTACTGAGCTTTTACTTTGATGTCACCACTCCATCTATTTAGAAGTCAGAGGATAAGGGAGGAAACAAATTTGCAATAAACTGTGCAACACAAACTGTAATATCCCACATGGACTGTGACTTGAGAGTCTTCATACAATACAGCTGTTTGTTCATTTCTTCTTCAATAAATCCATTATTATTTATGATGCTTACTGGAGATATTGAGAAGGCAATATGACTTAAAACCTTGAGTTCAAGAGAGAGGGTGAGACCAAAGACAGAATTGAGAATCATCAGCATTTTAATGGTATTTAAAACAATAATACTGCATGAGATCACCGACGAAGCAAGTGTAGGTAGAAACAAGAAAAGGACCCAGAACTGACACCTGGGCTCTCCACCATTTAGAGGCTAGGTGTTGAGAAAGTAGCAGTAGAGACTGAACAGGAGTTTCAGAGAAGCAAGAGAAAAAAAACAGGTAAGGGTGAGGTCTGAAATTCAACTGAAGATAGTGTGTCAAGTAGAGGAGAGAGGGAGGAGTGGGGTCTATCTGAGTTAAATGCTACTGATGTTTAAAAAAGATAGGAATAGTGAACTGGTTATTTGCTTCAGCAATAAAGGAAATTTATGGCCTTGATAGGAAGAATTTAGTTACAGTCATGTGGGCATGAGAGTTAGAAAAGACAAGAATGACAGACAGTTCTCTTGAGTTGCTTTTGTATAAAGTGAAGGAGAAAAATAGCAGAAGCTAGAGTAGAAAGAGAAAATGGTTGTTGTGGTTGTTTTTAAAATAAGAGAAATAATAGCATGTTACAGTCTGCTACAGTCCACTTCCCACAAGCGAACTGCAGAAGAGATTTGCCTTCTTCTGCTTCAAGCAATTATACTATATGTTTTAGTTACTTCACATTTCAGAATTCACGTGATACGAATTTCTTAGCAGCAAAGGACACTAACACCTCATGAGTCAATGTATTGCATTCTACCAGGCATATTGGTTTTCCAACATAGGAAAGGGAAAGGAGCTTAACATCGATGAGAGAGCGATTTATTTGGCTGGCTTTATTTTATTAAAATTAAGTGAAAATGAATTTATTGAGCCAGATACCTCTACAGCACTAAGAATTTTTGGTTAAATTAATCCCCTTTAAAGCTATTGTATAACAGAAATATATTGCTCCATAGCACTTGGATTCCAGATAATGTCATTTTTTTAAAATATTGGCCAAAGTCTCCAAACCTCAAAGTTGGTGGAATTTTCAATACTAGACAGTTCTTAAAGCTCTGTTCCCACTTCTTTTATTATGTAAGAACCCTAGGATTTACCTCATATTTTAAAACATCCTGAGAAATAGGACAGCTTCTGGTTGCCAGTGTTAGAATCCCTGTTTGAATCCTTGTAGTCCAGTCAATGCCAGCAACAATGCTGAAAGCTTTCTCCAGGTGGCCAAGTTTGAATACAGGAGGTGCCAGGGCAAGAGTACAGAGCTCAGTGTTCAGTATCTAAAAGCCACCAAGCAGGCATCCCTATCCAGAACCCAAGCCTTCAGAGGAGCTGTTAGGGCAGGTACAACTCACTGTAATATTGGAAAATCCCTTATCCTCCTTCCCAGTTAGGGAGGCTCCAATGCCATCCTTTCAGAATCTCTCTGCACCACTAAATGTCTGCGTTTAGATAAGCTTAGTTTAATCACTTACATAAGTCTAAGGCCTTCAAAAACAAAAGCCTCTTTAGAGATTTCCTTCTGGGCACTCTGTCTACCCTGAATTTTCCCTTTTCTGCCAACAAATGCACAAAAAGACTTTACTCTTGGAACACAGAGATTTTAAGGATGAAGGACCACCCGGGATAGAAAAAGGCATCAGGACAGAGCCTTCTGAAATGAATCACCATGCTGAAATAGCATTCTAAATTGTAATCACAGACTAAATCATTAGTCAGAAGTTGGAGACGATTATATTCTTTTCAGTTATTCTTTTTTGTTTTTCTATAGCTCTAAAATGCAGAGGTTCTGCAGATTGTAAGATTTGTTATTCTTACTCACTACCAGTTGAGTGTGAGTCACACCATGCAGGGCCATGGTCAGGTACTGATTGTCAGCTGTGCTTTCTGAGAGACTGAAGCAGTTGGGTATTAAGGTGATGCTGTGTCCCACAGAGTGCTGCAAAATACATCTTCCAATCCAACTAGAAGAAAAGCTTTATTGCCAGTCTTGCTTACAACTGTGTTTCAAACACCCAATAAGATCTTCATAAATATTTGATGAGTGAATGAAACCAAAAGATGAGCTAAACGTATAGAATTGGCGAAGAAGTAGTCTTGAAAGCAAAATGATAGTTGATATGAAGAAATTGTATATTGGTAAATTGGCATTATTAAATGTAGGCTTTTGAAAGATTAATCTGTTAGCTCTATAGATGCATGTTGGAAAGTTGAAATGGAGATAGAATTAAAAATTGTATTGCATTGGGGGAAGCTGGGGGAAGAGTACATAGAACAACACTGATCTTGATTATAAATCTCATATCTCTTCCTGCTGCCCACTGACTCTGTTTCTCTGGATAATCCTGACTAATACAAACGCTAAAATTCTACTGTATAGTTATAACATTATAAATAAAACATTATAAATTACATTTCACTTATATCATTAGAATTTATTATAATTTACATTTGCATTTATATATGCCTTTGGTCATCTCACATTGGCTTTAAACGTAAGGAAATGCATGTCTGTCATAGAAAATATCTATAGCTAATGTGGCTGCAGGTGAGTTACAATCATCAAGAACAAAGTCATCAAATAACCAGGTTATTTCCCTCCTTTGCTTTATCATCCTCCGTGTTTTGTCTTTGCCCTCAGATTGTTTGTCTTCCTTCCTTGTTGCAAGAGGTCTGAAGAAGTTCCCAAATTTAGATCTAGACTCAGTATACCTGTGGAAAGTGGGAGAGAGGGGGGAAAGCACAACTCTTCAGTATCT
This sequence comes from Cacajao melanocephalus, assembly GCA_963573385.1. Taxonomy (NCBI): domain Eukaryota; kingdom Metazoa; phylum Chordata; class Mammalia; order Primates; family Pitheciidae; genus Cacajao; species Cacajao melanocephalus. Next base: position 90,243 of record CAUYLG010070551.1, read on the forward strand.
CCTTATCAAGAGCTAGAAAAATCATTTCTGGAATCCCCTCCAAAAGATTGCTTGTCTCATGTGGGTCACTTGCCCAACCAAAACAATAAAAGGCAAAGAAACTAGGACAATTGCTATCAACACTCATTGTAATTTATCCCAAGCTTTGGGTAAGATGATCTTTCCTGTGGTCTTGTGGTAACTGAACAAAGTCAGGATTTTGTTAGTGAGGAAGAAGGGGAAGTTAATGATACATAGCAGTTGTATCAGCTATCTGATTTTCAACAAAACTAACAAAAATAAGCAGTGGGCAAAGGACTCCCTGTTCAATAAATGGTGCTGGGCTAGATGACTAGCCATATGCAGAAGAATGAAACTGGACCCCTACCTTCCACCATGTACAAAAATTAACTCAAGATCGAGTAAAGATTTAAATGTGAGACCTCAAACTATAAGAATCCTAGAAGAAAACCTAGGAAACACTATTCTGGACATTAGCCTTAGGAAAGAATTTATGAATAACTCCTCAAAAACAATTTCAACAAAAACAAAAATTGACAAGTGAGACCTAATGAAATGAAAGAGTTTCTGTATAGCAAAAGAAACTATCAACAAGACAAACTATAGAATATAGTAAGGAGACAAACTTTAGAATGGGTGAAAATATTCACAAACTATATATCCATCAAAGCTCTAATAGCCAGAATCTATATTGCTTAAGGGAATTTAAGCAATTAAACAATCAAGGAAACAAATAACTTCATTCAAAAGTGGGCAAAATATACGGGCAGACATACAAAGAAGAAGATATACAAGCAGCCAACAAACATATGAAAAATACTCCACATTACCAATCATCAGAGAAATGCAAATCAAAACCACAATGAGATATCATCTCACATTAGTCAGAATGGCTATTATTTAAAAGTCAAAAAAACGGATGTTGGAGAGGCTGCAGAGAGAAGGGAACACTTGTACACTGTCGACGGGAATGTAAATTACTTCAAGCCACGGTAGAAAGCAGTTTGGAGATTTCTCAAAGCATTTAAAACAGAACTACCCAGTAATATCATTACTGGATATATACCCAAACAAAAATAAATCATTCTTCCAAAAAGATGCATGCACTCACACATTCATCGCAGGGCTCTTCACAATAGCAAAGACATGGAATCAACCTAGGTGTCCATCAGCAGGGTATTGGATAAATAAAATGTTGAATGTAGACACCATGAAGAACTATCCCACCCTAAAATGAAGGAAAATCCTTTGCAGCAACAAGAATGCAGCTGGAAGCCATTATCCTAAGTGAATTAACAGGAACAGAAAAACAAATACTGCACATTCTCACTTACAAATGACAGTTAAACATGGAGAACTCAAGTACGTAAAAATGGGAACAACAGACACTGGGGACTACTGTAGGGGGAGGGAGGGAGGGAGGGAGGCAAGGGTTGAAAAACTGTTGGGTGGTAAGCTCAGTATCTGAGTGACAGAATCAATCGTATCCCAAACCTCAGCATCGTACAATATACTCAGGTAACAAATCTACACATGAACCCCCTGAATCTAAAATAAAAGTTGAAATCATTTTTTAAAAATCAGCTGCATCTGCTCTTCACAACTTTTAGTGCAGAGGCTGAGAGCAGGTCATGAAGGTATTGTCCAGGCAATATTTAGCAAAACCAGCCAAGTGCACGCTAGGTGCTCCATAGCAATGTGCTCTAGCAGTTGCTGTCCATCATTCCGACTGTGGCTGCAGAAACAGAGTAGTTGGTACTTCACTTCTGCTATTATGGCATAAGGGACTAGAGTCTTGTGACCTCAACTCAACATTTGAAGGCAACCTGAGAATGTTACCAAAAGGAAGGTAATAAAACAATAGCAGATCAAGCAGCTTTGTTTTGTGCTGTTGGCCACAGGAATGTGTTTGGTATATCACTGACATATGCATCTCTCACCATCAGTCCCACATGGTATTAAAGATGTTTATAAATATCTCTGCACAGCTGGTTTTCATAGCCTTGCATCCACACCAAGCACTTAATATAAGCTAAGGTCTTTTAGAGTTGACAATTCATATGTGGACTTTGGTATACCCTGCTTTATGTTTGCAAAATATGTCTGAAAGAAATGTTGTACTGATCAAAATATATTTTAACTTGATCCTTGGGCTACCTCTTAGAACAAAACTACAGGAAAAGTCGATAAATTAAGAAAATCCCAGCTGAAGTAAATACTCCCATCCTCCTTTGTGCAAATTTAGATTTATGTATGCTGAGTTTTATATTCAGTTAGACTGAATTTAATTGTTCTCTGTAGTTTCAAATATCTATCTTCATGATTGTCATATCATATAGGAATGTTAAAATAATTTCACATGTAAGAACATATTTTATCTGAAAAAGAATTAAATTCTACAAGATGAAAATACACAAAAGTGTTTGAAAGTTAAATTTTGAAATGTAAAATACGAAAATTATCAAACCCATTCAGTAGATCTACATTTCTGCAATCAACCTTCATAAAAAATGATACTTTCATTACTTATCCTATTCATGAAACAAAACTATTGAATCAAATACATAAAAATCTTTGCACATGCATTTTGTATTCTTTATGCTTACTGTTTTTGAGTCACTTAGTTCAGCCAGATTCAAAGACATGTTAGTTTCTTGTAAAGAATCACACTCCCACAGATTGCAACAACCTTAAACCAACCTTTGCTATAAGGGGAACTAGTTTTGTAATTGCTCTAGTTTTAGTGTGCTCCTATAAACTGTGGGTGTTCACATTGGCCATGTGTGTATTAGATTGAATGGCTTAACAAATTTGATTGACCTCCACAGTCCTTGTTTTGTTTTCTGGTCGTTTATATGTATGCTTAGTGGTGGGTTTTAGGGTTGGTTGGTTGGTTGGTTGGTTGGTTTGAGGATGAAAACACCCAGTGAAACCATAGTACAGTATTCCATGTAATAACACAAAAGCTATTTGTATCTTTTGGAATTGGGTACACTCCATATTATAGAAAAAGAAAAATAGACACACAAGGCTTAAACAAAATAGAGTTTTATTTTTCTCATAGGCAAAGTTAATATGGAGGATGCAGTCAAAAATATGGAAGTTCCAGGATCATCAGGCTCATGCTCTTTCCTTATCTCTATTCTACCTCTGAGCCTGTGGCTTCTGTCATCAAGGTAAACTCACAGTCCAAGTCAGCTGCCAAAAGTTCTGTCATTTAGTTCACAATCCAGGAAGCAGTTGAGTCAGCTTCTCTTCAGCAGTATTCTCAGAAAGTCCACACAATGCATTTGTTAACATCTTATGGATGAGAACTACTAGAGAATGAAATACCTTAGATGGGTACATTACATCCCCAAATAAAATTTAGATTCTCTAACTAAAGATGAAAGCAAAGATGTATAGACATTTAGTACATAGCTTTCTTCATATGCTTCTAGAGCAGAGAGGACAAATGAAGAGGGTCAGGGGAAGAAGCAGAGAAAGGAGAAAAGAAGTTTTGAATGCATTTTTTTAAAAAGTGTCTGGGGTAAAGAAGTGATTTATTTACTTCAGAGATGGTAAAAGGGATATCATTCCTGTCAAAATTCAGCTGTCTGCTTAAACACATCTCAGATTTTGACTGACATCTCCCAAATACTCAAATCCAAGGCATATCATACTACCTTCCTAACAAGCCCAAACCTTATTTTCCACATTTTGCTTACATTTACCAACTGCATCCATTATTATAATAAGTAAAATGAGTAGGTGACAGTTCAATTATTAGATGAAATAGGGCCAAAGAGGGGTAACTTGTAATCACATTAGGAAGTTCATTTCTTTTTTGACAGTTTATAACATCCCGAACCGAAGTACTTCCTGATTGCAACTAGTTTTCTAACTTAAACCAGATTTTTGTCAATAAATAGTAGAGAAAATGAAAATATTAATATCATGAGAGAATTAAACTTTGGTTATAGCAAGGGTTTCCTGTCAATTTTCATAAACACCCAAAGAGAAAAACAAAATTAAGCCAGTCTCTAGTTTTCTAGATGCTGTTCAGACATGCTTTAAATGGATCTCTTTGGAATAAGTGCTCATATACAATTTTTTTAAAAGTATGTACAATTTTTTTCCTTTTAAAATCAGAGCAATTAACCTAGTTGGAGCAGACATCATAGCAATAATTATCAGAATATATTTAGAAAAGGTGACACAAGTGTGGTTCCATAGTCTTTTATCGCACATGAAGGCTTCCTTCTGTCAGCTGTGTTAAAATTACTTGTACATTTTAGGTGTGGTGGCTCATGCCTGTAATCCCAGCACTTTGGGAGGCTGAGACTGGCAGATCGCCTGAGGTCATGAGTTCAAGACCAGCCTGGCCAACACAGTGAAATCTCATCTCTACTAAAAAAACAAGAATTAGCTGGGTGTGGTGGCCAGTGCCTGTAATCCCAGCTACTTGGGAGGCTGAGGCAGGAGAATCACCTGAACCCAGGAGACGGAGGTTACAGTGAGCCGGGATTGCACCATTGCACTCTAGCCTGGGCAACAGAGTAAGACTCTGTCTCAAGAAAAAAAAAATTACTTATACATTTTCTATTTTGAGCTCAATTCAGGTGACATGAAGGTGGTGGAGAGGAGAGGCAAAATAAGAAAATTAAGCGTTGACCAAGTACCACTGTATACCATGTACCATATTAATTGTTATGCATGTATTTTCATATTTATCTACTATAATTAATTTATGAGCATGTTATTAGTCCTATTTTACTGGCAAGAAAAAAAATGCAGACAGAATAAGGTCTATCTTAACAGGTTTACTGGGTGGACAAGCAGCCTGTGTTGCCCCAGCCTGCCTGGTTCCCACTTTCTCCTTTGGGACAGCTTGCCTAGCATGTTTGTTCAAGTTGTTACATCCTCAGAAGTTATGCATATATTTAAAAGCGTCTTAAAGACAAACAGCGTAGGGACTACAGGAGGGAAGAGGAAATACACTTCCAAGCAAGGATTTAGGGACCAAATTTACTCCCTTCTGGAAAGTGAGGTGAAAAACAGAACTTGGTAGCTTTGGAGCCAAGATAGTGAAAATGGACTTCCTTGCAGCTAAAAGTCAGGGCTAGAATTCCAGAGGATTTCTGGAGTATGTTGTAGGAAATCACTTTTCTGCATTCTGAAAAATAAATAAGCAGTTGATTGGAGTGGAACAAGAGGTAATTCTTGTGAGATAAGCTTTCGTGGGGTGGTGGTGGTCGTGGTGCAGGGACTTTGGGAATTTGGATAATGGCAGAAAGCAGGAAGCATAGTAAGAGTCACATAAACAGCAAAAGAATCGGGTCCTGTGGTGCAGAGCAAGGAAAAAGCATTTTGTCACAGGGGTGAACTTATGAGAAGCCATGGTGAATAGGCAGGATGACAGGGCATGTCTTCTCCGGGTGTCACTGAAGCCTTTGATCCACTGTGTTTAAGAAAGTAGAATCTTAGGATCTCAAACTGACTATGCCAAAGAAAAAGTTAAGCTTGGGAACTGAGTCACGCAAAAATTTGCCTGCCTTTTGTTCCCAAGCAGATAGCTGCAACTTCACAACCCTATGCCATATCTTCATCCTTAAATTAGTTCACCGCAATGATAACAGGTCACGTCTCTCCCCAGATAGCCTCGCTCGCAAATTGCTTACAAGGAAATTCCATGTTAGCCCTTAAATCTTTCAGAATACATATCTTCTCTATAACTAGCCCTAAGACAGAGTTCTGTTGAATCTCACCCTGACAATATAAATTACCAACTTGTCTTCACAGGCATGGAACAAGGACAAGCCTAAAAATCAGCCTCTGCCCACCCCAAGACAAATGTATCATTTGCTTCTTCCTCTATTCCGTCTTTTCATGTTACTTTATCTTATGTAAAATGTAGATTTACTGAGCACAAGACATATATAATTGACTTTTCTTCTACCCGTCTTTTCACATATAAAATGTAGATTCACTCAGCACTAATCAAAGTCTTCCAAGAATATAAACACTTGCCTCATTGACTACCCTCCCCGGCCCATTTTTCTTCTTTTTTCTAAATCCATGGAGACCTGCCTCAGACACTTTTTGATTTACTAGTGTTAAACAGACACACTTTAGAAGGAGTCCGAGGACTATGTCAATATTTATGAACCAGGAGGCACACAGGATGTGGAAGAGAAACTCATGAACCACTGCCAGAATCTTCCCACCCAGTGAAAGCATTTACATGGGTTTCATAATAAAGTGCAGCCAACCTGAAGTAAGGGGGTCTAGTTTGAGAAACACTGCTTCATTAGTGATCATACACACACACACACACACACACACACACACACACACACCACCTTCTATCATGTAAAACAATTTTGCTCTCTAACTCTCATTATTGTAAAGGTGAAGAGAAAGAATGAGGAAGTGAACTAACCACTGCTAAAGATAAAACATCCTTCGTTCCAGTTTGTTCTTGATGCCTGACTGGGCTGTTTATGAGGAGGCAGAAATAAAGAGGATGTTGGCCAAAAACGGTCAGGTTACTGTCTTTGGAATATACAGCTCATGATCACACCTTTTCAATTTTAAATCTTCAAGAAGCCACTGTCTTGCTGAAGTACTTGGTTATTTTGCTATTTCCTTTTTCAAGCAATTTGAAGTGATCTCATTACTCTTCATTATCTCTTTGAGGATTTCACATATTTCCTGTCTATTCAGTTTTTATTTGATACAGGAAGCTCCTAAATAATAGCTAAAATTTTACAGAAATATTTAAGGGTAAATGCTTCTGTGGCTATACATTCAAATTGCTTCTCCATCTAAAATAGATTAGGGCAGCAACACTGCTTTCTGCAGTTGGCCCACAATTCCAGATAGGTGAATAACTCTAAATAAAAGGAAGCAGAAAAAAGTATAATTGGTAGTAACATTTACTGAATGCTTTTTCTTCCCATTGTATTGAACCCAGCACATGCTGTTCATGGAAGTGTAATACATGTTGCCACCAAGTGGAACAGAACTTTAAAGTTGAATATTTTTAATCCATAGGAATAAGTACTTTTAATTTCCAGGGTAAGAAAACTAAATTTAATATCTAATCAGTTTTCTTAAAAATACAGTTATTACTCTTACTGTTAATGGAAAGAGTTTTTACTTCCAGTAAATCATAAAAACCTCAAACATGAGCTGGGCATGGTGGTACATGCTTGTAGTATTAGCTACTTGAGAGACTGAGGTAGGAGGATTACTTGAGCCCAGGAGTTCAAGGATGCAGTGAGCTATGATCACACCAGTGCACTTCAGCCTGGCTGGTGGAGTGAGAGCCCATCTCCAAACAAATCAATTTTTTTAACTATAGTTTAAGTTCTCGGGTGCATGTGCAGAACGCGCAGATTTGTTACATAGTTATACACGTGCCATGGTGGTTTGCTGCATCCATCACCCCATCATCTACATTAGGTATTTCTCCTAATGCTGTCCCACCCCCAGCCCCACTGCCTGACAGGCCCCAGTGTCTGATGTTCCCCTCCCTGAGTCCATGTGTTCTCATTGTTCAACTCCCACTTATGAGTGAGAACATGCGGTGTTTGGTTTTCTGTTCTTGTGTTAGTTTGCTGTGAATGACAGCTTCCATATATATCCCTGCAAAGACTTGAACTCGTTGTTTTTTACAGCTGCATAGTAGTCCATGGTGTATACGTGCCACATTTTCTTTATCCAGTCTACCATTGGGCATTTGGGTTGATTCCAAGTCTTTGCTGTTGTGAACAGTGTCATAATAAACATACATGTGCATGTGTCTTTATAATCCTTTGAGTATATACCCAGCAGTAGGATTGCTGAGTCAGATTTTTTAAAAAATAATAAATAACAAAAAGACTCTCAAACATGATCTGGGAAAATGAACAGCCTAGCCATACTTTATAATAGCCAGCTCTCTCTTGGTACTGCAGATCTATTGTTTGAAGCAATGTAAAGCAAAAGCCAACACAAACCCTGTTTTCATTTCCTTGTGACAAAGATGAATTGAGTGGCTGGTTTGGAAAATAGAAATCTTATGGTAGACTGAAAGGTTTTCTAGCCATATATGAATGACTAGAAAGTGCTATGTGTAATATTTCCACCAGCCAAATAAGAGCTTCTTTCAAAGTTTTGTGGATAAAGTGGCCACAGAGTTCATTTAACACAAAATTAGTGACACTGAACTGCAAATAAATCTTGGTAAACCAAAAATAAATGAATAAATAAATAGAAATAAAAGCTTACTAAAGAACACAGGAAGAGGCAGGAGGTCCTGTATCACTCAAAGTCTGGAGTTACACAAGCAGGTCCTAAGGCTAGAGTCTTTAGCTTTAAAAAAAAAAAAAAAGGAATTTACTAGATGTCCACTGTCCACTACTTTGTCCTTTCTTACCACTCTTAACTCCAAACCCCATTCTTTGAAGTTAAGATTAGCTGAAGACTCTAGGAGAAACCCTAGAGATCTTGTGTATTTGGACAAAATAACTGATGGCTCTCAGATTTTTCTGCCTGCAAAGAGGATTTATGCTTCACAGTCCTGACCCTTATAAGTGGGGCATAACCAACTGATAGATTTTCAGTAATTCAAGAAGAAAGCATGCTTCCAGCATTTTTAAGCGATTTGAAATGGAGACATTATTTATAACTAACAAATTAGCAGTTATTGAAATATGTCTGGATCTGTGCTGACCATCAGCCTTGCCTTGGTAGGCTTTACATGCTCACATCTTCACAACATTTTGGGCAGATGATGATCTGTTGAATGTGGCATAATGTAACAGGTGTAACAAGATGTAATTGGATTTCTAGGAAATCACAGAAGAGGAAATGACTACCTCTCTATATAAGAGGGAGCAACTACCTCTGCCTGAGACTCAAGAAACACTAGGTAGAAAAGGTAGCTTTTGAAATCCAAGTAGGAACTTGTCAAGTAGGGATTGGAGTGCACATATAGGAAGGCATTCCAGAAGGACAAATCAATATTTGCAAATAATTTGAAGTATGTTTGGGAAATGATGAGTAATTCAATATGGCTAAAATATAGCATTTATAAACAGAAATGGCAGAAGATGAGGCTGGAGACACACGTAAGAGCGAGCCAGGGTATGAAGGACTCAGCAACTACTGCATACAGCACAATGACTGCCTTCAATGGGAATGAAGTCATGTTCTTTCTCTTACTTCCCACACTTTGTTTCTTCCACCATTTCCTCTGTGTCCACTCAGACACTTCATTTTCCTTATTCAATAGAACCAGATTTAGAATGGAATAAGCAGGATGCCCAGCAACACTAGAGATAGGGATCTCCATCCTTGAATTGCTAAGAGCATGAGCAGAAACAGAAGCATTCTTGGAAACCATCTGTGTTATGAATCATTGTTTATAAGCAGAATAGATTTTGTTGAAATACTGGAAACAGTCTAACAGATGAAGATAGACAAATGCTTAGCTTTACACACAAAGAACTGGAGTTGTTGCTTCCAATCACAATGTAAAACTCTTCAAAGAAAATTACTCCAATCAATGAGAAAAGACAGAATAAAATACAAAATTATGAGTGTTTATGAGCTCATCAGAGAGCTGAGATCACAAGGCAACCTAACAGTCTGAATTTCAGAGGAGACAAGACTTTTGAAAGAAAAAATAAAGCATATGAAGTGCCTCAACTGTGGCATATCATGAGGAAAAGAGCTAATCCCTGCAAACATAAATAAGAAAAAAAACAGTAAAATTTTAACAAATCACTAAAGATTAAGTGTGTACTAGTAGGTACATCTGGAATAGCTGAAAGACCCAAACACAAGGCAATTTTATATTTATAAGCTCATTTTCACAGGTTTCCACGGGTTGTTTGTGAGAAAGATTGCAGGGTAGACAGGAAACTACAAACAAAGCTCCTCTCGCTGGGAGGTTAAAATGATTATTATGAACTAAATTGTAACCCACCAAAACTTTCCATTTCCTGATGCAAAACTTGCATTTCCCTGTGATGATTAGTAATATTGAGCAAAGCTTGAGGCATCACACTACTTGGTTTCAAAATTCATTATAAAGCTATAGTAATCAAAACAGCATGGTCTTGGCATAAACACAGACATGTAGACCAGTGGAACACAGAATAGAGAACCCAGAAATAAATTCATTCATTTATGGTTAATTCCTCTCTGACAAAGAAACCTAGAACACACAATGAGAAAAAGATCTCTTCAATAAATGGTGTTGGCAAAACTAGATATTCACATTCAGAGGAATAAAATTGGACCATTGCCTCATGCCACATACAAAAATACATTCAAATTGATTATAGACTTAAACATAAGACCCCAAACTGTAAACCTACTAAAAGAAAACATGGAGAAAAACTTTTCTACTTCAGTCTGGGCAATGAATATGACCCTAAAGTCAACAAAAGCAAAAACAGACAAATGGGATTGCATCAATCTAAGGGCTTCCGCACAGCAAAGGAAACAGTCAGTTGAGTGAAGAGAAAACCCATGGAATGGGAGAACATGTGTGTAAACCATACAATGGGTAAGAGATTATTATCCAAAATATATAAGGAACTCAAACAATTCAATAGCAAGAAAACAAGTAACTCAATTTAAGAAATGGGCAAACAACTTGAATAGACATTTCTTGAAATAAGGCATGTAATTATTATTTACTTGTCCTTCTGCCCAATTGTTCCCCGCTTCTCTTTGTTGACCACCACAATTTCATTCAAATTAGATTAGAACAACTCCTCTTTTAGAATTCTTAAATTGCTTCCTGCCACTCTAAGAATAATAGCCAAACTTCGTTCATGGTCCGCAAAGCCCTACATCATATGGCTCTGCTTAACCTTCCAGCCATCCTTTTGAGTCAAGCTATTTCTCATATAGGGTCCTATATATTTGGTATTCCTTCTGTTTGGAATTTTCTTCCACCAGATCATCATGTAACAAGTTTGATGAAAAGCGATTATTCATATATGTGAGAAAATAAGACACTTTAGCTTCACAAGTCAATGGAAAGCTCTTGCATCTGATCATCCACCACTGTTTAAATTTGCCCAAAAAATATATATGTATATATGTAATATATATATGTGTGTGTGTATGTGTAATACATATCCCATGCTAATTTTAAAATAGCTCATTTTAGTTGTTATTTTTACAGTTCAATCAGGTTATTAAAACATCAGCTATGTCTCAGGTCTTCACTTACCCTCCTACCTAGCATAGTTGCCCACTGCCACCACCGTCCCCACCAGCAGCATTTTATCACATGATTCTCCACTATCTTCACAGCATATGGGATTTCCAAAATGATCTAGTTTATTTAGTTTTTTTAAAATTGCCTGAAATTATCACATCCTCATTCCCTAGAATAAGAACAGACATGGTTTCTATTATGAAAAAGTCAATTCTTTGTGTCTGTGTTTCCATGTCCCCCCAGTAAAAAATGTATAATATTTTGGCTTTGAATACAGGTTCTAAATATTGAAATGTGAGCATGGTCTAGAAGTGGTTTTCTGCTGAATGCATTAATTTGCAGTTGAAGGAGCCACAACTCCATAAAGATCCCAATAATACATGGATAGTGCCAGGCATAAAGTCTTTGAATATGGAAAGGTAGAGCCACTGCCAATTTGATTTACTGTTGTAAATTCTAAAATGGCAACTAACTTTGAGTTTCACCAGAAAAGGTTAAAAGATCTAAGAAAATATCATGATTAAATATCTGGCTAATGATTCAGAAATCCATGAAATTGTTCTCAAATGAAAAAATAATTTGCATCATTTATATTCCAGCACTGATCATCACAGCACATTTAAAATAAAGTGATGTGACATATTTTAAAGATTTTTAAATGCTACTTAAAACAGGAGGAAAGTTAAAAAAAATTTTTCTTACATAAAAAATTTTTCAACTAAGACTTACGTAAAGAAAAAAGTACTATATTCTTTGTTATGCGTAGTTTGTCCTTTAGGTATTTCCATTATAAAAGTAAATTGTACAGAGTGATTTAATAAACGACTTCAATTTAAATAGCTATGCTTTCTTTTCCCTTGAAGATATCCCTCTTTTGTGATTAATGCTTAAAGAAAAGTAAAACAATTTCTGTGCTAATCTACGAAGTACTAGGAACCAGCAGCCAAGAAAACATGATGCAAATTTTTAAAGCAGTCCAAAGTTCAGTCCTCTCAGGAACTTTAAGGCAATCAACAGGAGATTGTTATGAAACAAAAGCAAAAAAATCTCATAAAACCTTATTTTTAAAGCTCTATTGATGCACTGTGGTGTTGGCACAACTTTACAACACTGCATATCTCATCACTGGGTGAACAAGAGCAATTCCATAAAGCCATGAAATACTATTACTGAGTTTTCATTAAATTATTATTAGCTTAGTAAAACCATCAAACCTGATACTTGAGTAATTAACATGGCTGAGTTACGGCTCTGAAATAAAATGATGTGTAGCTGCCCAGAGGCAGTAATAAAGCCACCAAGTAAGGTAGCAAAGAGTAACAGAATGCTAAGCAGCACTGGCATCAATAAGAAGGGATATTTTTGTTTACAAAAAATACTAACACTTTCATCTGAAACCATGACCTAAGTACCCTGGCATATTTTGTTTGCCTACTGGGTTTTTTTTCTGAACTTGCATGATTACAATAAAGAAATGGCATACTGAGCATATATGTTCTCAGTATCTGTGAATAAACTAGCAAGTTGATTGACCTTTTCAAAGTTTCTTCTTTTCTTTCTGTTTTTAACTGAATAAATTTGAGTGTTCATGAAAGTTCATGGACTGACAGCTCCGGAGACAGTTGCTCCCTGTATTCATAAGTACTGATTTGTAATTGGCAGTGTGGATGCTGCCCAGGGGATGGGTTCAGTCTGCATGCTTGATGGGCTCTGAGTTTGCCAATGAAGTTGTTGACAAAGATGACAATTAGCATCAGGAAGACAGAGGTCAATACAGCAAAATCTAAGAGGATAGCTGAATTTCTGTTTAGTGTGCATATATATAACCACTGGACTATAAATCAAGATTGAGGAACCCAGGGAAGATAATGCTATTGTTCAGGTCATGGTGTAATGGCAGATATTATATGCCACCTTGCCTTTTGGATCTTTAAAATTCATTTCTGTACTGGTAGAGCAAAGGTAAGTTTAGAAAAAACAATGGAACAGTAAGGGTTTTGTCCTCCTAATTAAATCAACAGTTGGATGTCTATATCTCCTTTCTCCAGGTTCTGAAATACCACAGGCATATCTCTTTTTAAATATTCAAAATTTTAGGAAAAAATTAAAAGGCACCAAGCAATTAGAACTGAAGGATACCATATTCAACTGAAAAGATTCTGACTGTAAAGAAAAAATATAATATACTACAAAGGCTTCACATTCACCTACAATTTTTTTCATAGATTTTTGGTTTCCTCGTTCATTTTTGCCAATGCCCCCTCTACCCATACCTATTCAGTATGCAGTATTTCTCAAAATATCAACTTATTAAAACATTTAATGGAGAGCCAGGAATCAGTTGCCAGTTTGGTGAACTCAAAAGACCACAAATTGAAATCAGTAAGGCCTGAGTTTACCAAACCAGACTTAATAATTGTAAATGAATGACCTTGAACAAAGATTACCACGACTATGAAGATCTGTTTTCCTAAATGTAAAATGAGAGCAAAATAATATAATTTATATAAAAAAGAATAATAGCTATAGAAAGTATTGCCGTTCAATATCCATGATGATCATAGATGCAAAAATCTTCAATAAAATACTGGCAAACCGATTGCAACAGCACTTCAAAAAGCTTACCCATCACGATCAAGTAGGTCTCATTCCAGGGATGCAAGGCTGGTTCAACGTCAGCAAGTCTATAAACATAATCCACCACATAAACAGAACCAAAGACAAAAACCACATGATCATCTCAATAGATGCAGAGAAGGCCTTTGACAAAATTCAACAGCGCTTTATGCTAAAAACTCTCAATAAACTAGGTATCAAAGGAATATATCTCAAACCAATAAAAGTTGTTTATGACAAACATACAGCCAATATCATACTGAATGGGCAAAAACTGGAAGCATTCCCTTTGAAATCCGGCACTAGACAAGAATGCCTTCTTTCACCACTCTTATTCATTATAGTATTGGAAGTTGTAGCCAGAACAATTAGGCAAGAAAAAAAAATAAAGGGTATTCAATTAGGGAAACAGGAAGTCAAATTGTCTCTTTTTGCAGATGACATGATTGTATAGCTAGAAGACCCTATCATCTCAGCCCAAAATCTCCTTAAACTGATAAGCAACTTCAGCAAAGTCTCAGGATACAAAATCAATGTGCAGAAATCACAAGCATTTCTATACACCAATAACAGACTAGCAGAGAGTCAAATCGTGAGCAAACTCCCATTCACAATTGCCACAAAGAGAATAAAGTACCTAGGAATACAACTAAGAAAGGATGTAAAGGACCTCTTCAAGGAGAACTACACACCACTCCTCAAGGAAATCAGAGGACACAAACAGATGGAGAAACATTCCATGCTCATGGTTAGAAAGAATCAATATCGTGAAAATGGTCGTACTGCCCAAAGGAATTTATAGATTCAACACTATCTCCATCAAGCTACCAATGACCTTCTTCACAGAACTGGAAAAAACCACCATAAAC